>CABHPQ010172233.1:3833-45381 GCA_902168405.1 Peromyscus aztecus | reverse complement strand
TCACCATCTACTGACTAATAATCTAACATCTCCATCTCTCTCTTTCTCTCTCCCTCTCTCTCTCTCCCCCTCTCCCTCTCTCCCCCCCTCCTCTCCCCCCCCCCCCCCCCCCATGGAGTTCTGGGTCTACTTGATCAATCAACCCTTTATAGGAATGGAAATGGGTTTAAAGCATACCTTTATACCTTTGTCTTCAAACTTAACTAGCCTAATAGCTGGGGTGCCTTATATGAGACACAACAATTCCAATAATGCTAATAATATAAAATTTGATTTCCTAAAACAATCCAAGGATGCCCAGGCAAGATGAGTCCACTGGTACAACAGTGGCAAGTCTGTTATGTAGGTAACTGCTTTCTAACTGTATCGATGTCCAATCCACAAGAAGGAATTCAAGAATGCTACTACAAACCCAGTCAAAAGTCTGTGGCTGAGGAGGTCACAGTCTCCAATAAGAAAGCTACCTATGGTTTTTTGCTAAATGAACACAATGTGTCTGTCAAACTATCTTCTAAATAACTATGTTTGTGCCCACAGAATAGTGCTACGTTCAGTTTTGGTAGAGAAGCTTCTTTTCACAGTGGTCAGTGGTAACTGCAGGGGCTCATGACTAGTCAAAGTATTGAGAAGAAAGGGCTGTTGAATGTCCAGCCATAAATGGTACATCTATATCATGCCCTCCAATGCACAGGGATCAACAAGGAAAATGGAGTGAAAAGAATATAAGAGCTGGAGGAAGTGGGAAAAGTGGGAAATACTGACTTCCAGGTATAAGGTTGCATGTGTGCATGCGTGTATGTGTCTATGTCTGTGTGTGTGTGTGTGTGTGTGTGTGTGTAAATGTGCACTACATGTACACAGAAGCCAGAAGAAGTCATTAAGTCATTAGATCTCTTAGAACTGGAGTTATAGCCAGTCATGAGTCACTAGATATAGGTGCCAAGAACTGAACATGGGTCTTCTGCAAGAGCAGCAAGGGCTGTTAACCACTGAGCCATCTCTCCAGCCCTGCCTGTTGCACTCTTGACAGCTCACAGTAGTTATGAGTATTTACACAAGATTAAGATTAAAATTAAGATTATGGAAGAAGTGAACTTATATCTCTATTGAAGATTTGCACAAATGTAAAGACTGATAAGGGATAGGTATTGTATTCAGTAGTACAGCCACTGGTAAGGTGCACGTGCTCTGCAAGCAACCCTAATGAAATTCATACACATACACACACACACACACACACACACACACACACACACACACACACACGCAAAATAAGGGAGATAATTAGGAAAATGAATGGAATTAGCAGGAGCAGGAAAGGAGACCAAAGAGTAAGAAAAATGGGATCGATATGATTGAAATACATTATGTACATGTATGAAAATGCCATTATGAAACCTATTATTATGTATAATTAATACATGCTTAAAAAACATTCTTTTAAAAAGCCAAGGACAAGGTAAACCTTTGAACTATTAAATACGTGAAGTTTAGCAGCAGTCTATAGCCTCCTACAACTTCCTCATTCCTCTTCAGTGTGGAATCAATAAACTCCACATTAAAGAAATGCAATTAGGAAGCTCACATAACCATTATAGGCACTACTCCCACCTCTGGATGTACTGGGATGTGTACCAGGCACAGATGCCAAAGGCTTCCCTCCAGGCTCCTCTCAAAGCACTCCACATTCCTGACTCATCCCTGAGATTCAAAGACCACATAGCTCATTGAGTGGAAATGCTGAATGGAAAGAAGTCTTCATAGGATGCCTCTCTATTCATCGCCTAGCCCAGGTCCTCAGTGCAGGGTAGACTGCTATTAAAAGACTCGTTTCCTGAAGAAAGCAGACAGTTTCAGGGAAAGACCATTTGGCTGGAAGGAAGGGTCTTTGTTGCCAGCTGTTTCTGCAGCTCTACTCCCTGTGTGGTCTCCAAAGTTGCTAAACCTGACCACTTCAGGGGCCAGGTCTATAAAAATGAAGACATTTCCAGTAAAAGGCCTGTTTGGCTCTGCACTGTTTCCCTTCACAAGGGAACACTGTTGCTAGAGAAGCTCTGGCTTTGCTGTGAGCATATCAAATGTGTGATGGACACTTGACATTTACCCCAGTGAAACTCTAAGAAGCATCCTACTTCCTGGAAGTACTCTATCAGGATGGCATGGCTGAATTTTGTCACACTTCCTAATCATAGGTGCTCCTTGACACAGCCAGCATTAGGAGATCAATGCTGTCATAAAGTCTAAAGGACAGTATGAATAGCCAAGCACAGTCACCTACATAGGTGAAGGACCACTGCCTTCTCACAAGTGGGAGATCACTCTGTGAGTGTCACTTTCTCAAGGTGTGATCCAGAAACAACACAAATTCTAATGGAAGGTAATATATACCTGAATCAGAAGGCCTGGGTCCAGATGACCATAGTGTCATTTATCAAAGAAATGCTGCACAGAGTAACCTTTCTAACCACCCTTGCCCGTCTATAACCTTGAAACAATGCACGCACACACACACACACACACACACACACACACACACACACACACACATACACACACATACACACACACACACACACACACACTCCAGAGCTCCCTCTAAGTATGTGATAGTTTATGAAATTCACTAAAGAAAGAGACCACTGGGGGCAGAGTTTGAGACCAGGAGTAAGCCAAAGAGAGACCCATCCCTAGGACTACCTTAGAATGAGAGACAGAGCCGGGCGGTGGTGGCGCTTTAATCCCAGCACTTGGGAGGCAGAGGCAGGTGGATCTCTGTGAGTTCGAGGCCAGCCTGGGCTACAGAGTGAGTTCCAGGAGAGGCGCAAAGCTACACAGAGAAACCCTGTCTCGAAAAACCAAAAAAAAAAAAAAAAAAAGAATGAGAGACAGAAAGGGGAAGTCATATAACTCGTGCTTGGTAATGGTTTTGCTTTTCCTACAAAGATCCATACACTGGTGAGAAAACAGTATCTTTATTCACAAAGCTGAATCACTAATTTCTGTAAAGCTCTTGGTTTTCTATACATCGTGTGTGTGTGTGTGTGTGTGTGTGTGTGTGTGTGTGTGTGTGCGCGCGCGCATGCTCGCAAAAGCACAACTTGCAGAAGCCAGATTCTCTGCTTTCACCATTTAATACAGGGATTAAACTCAGGTAATCATGCTTGGCAGCAAATACTTTTACCCTCTGAGCCATCTTACCAGCCTGAATCTCCAATTTCAAGCCATCTATTCATCTTCCTACTCCACAATATTTGAAAATATACTTTCCTTCTTCATAAAGACTTTATAATCTAGCACTGTTCATTTCTTATTTAACATAAAGGTAAAATAAAGATAGACTATTTACTTTGTGTTTTTAAGTTTTTATATCCATAACACATACTGTTGTTTATTCAACAACCAACATTCTCCTAAAAGCCATTCACATTAAAAAATAATTTTAATCATGAATGACAATAAAAATGAAGTATTATACTAAAATCTGTTAGCTCTTAATAGGAACCCAAAGTAAATTTATTCTCTGACATAAAAACTCCCAGGGAGACAGAGATCTCTATAAATTGAAAATAAAATGTAAAAATGTAAATACTCCTACTTGTCTATAAAATCAAACACAAAAAAGTCTCCTGCTTACTTTCCCCTCTCCTTCCCTCCCTTCTTCCCTCCTTCCCTTCTCTAAATACTGCAGCAGTGTGAGCCTTCCTAGAACACAATCTGCTGCCTGATACATGTCCTCTAGACTGCTATCCCTTGTCTTCACTTTCATTTCCTATGACATCTTTTTCAAAAGACTTCTTCTGGAGCTGGAGAAATGGCTGGGTGCTTAAGATCACTTAGGCCTGGGTTCTAGTCCCAGCACCCAGATGGTAGTTCACAACCAAATGTGACTCCAGTTCCAGAGGATCTAATGCCCTCTTGTGGCCTCTGAGGGCACCAGGCATGCAAGTGCTGCACAGACATGCATGCAGGTAAAACACTCATACACACAAAATAAAATTAAAATTTTAAATCTTCTTCTAATAACCTAATGCAATTCCCTGGCTCCAAGCCAATTCAATTTCTATTCACAAAATTATTTTCATGGACTTACCATTTATTGAAATTAACCTCACTTATTTTATTATTCTTCATTTAAGAACAAATTCCTGAACAGGGATGCTTTTATCACTTCCTAACAACTGTTTAGCCATGCCTAGAATTAGCACCCAGTCCAGAGCAGATGCAGAAAATATCTATCAAAAACAAACAAACAAATAGAATCCTAAAAGATAAATGCCTAAAAGATAAAAGCCTAAGCCAAACAGTAAATAGTAAACGCTATTCCAACCATGACAGACTGAAAGCACTGAGATCATACATGATATTGGGGAGGGGGGTCAGCCATTTAGAAGCCGAAGGCCAGTACAAATGGCTCTACTCATTTATTAGATAGACAAGTATTCATTGTATGTTTACTGTGTGTCAGGTGCCATTGTAGGCTATAGAAATTCTATCAGTAAACACATCACATCCCTACACTAAGGAAGGATAATGATGTGACAAGAACAAGTGGCTAGAGGGTTTCAGCAGACCAGAGGAAAGTCTTGGCTCCTTCTGGATGAGTTATGAAGTCACTGGAAGTTTGGGGAGGAAGGACATGACCCAGCTTACAACTTAAAAGCCACACTAATCACTGTGTTGAGAGAGTCTATAGAGGTACGGGCAAGGCACTGGAGTACTTGAGGCATATAGCACTTCTCATTACCAGATGATTTTATGGTTTTCTTGGGAGTTAGTAACTAATTTTCTTTTTCTTTCTTTTTTTTTGGGGGGGGGGGGTTTCGAGACAGGATTTCTCTGTGTAGCTTTGTGCCTCTCCTGGAGCTCACTTGGTAGCCCAGGCTGGCCTCGAACTCACAGAGATCCGCCTGGCTCTGCCTCCCGAGTGCTGGGATTAAAGCCCGGCAGTAACTAATTTTCACATGATGGAAATTTCCAGGAGTCTAAAACCTGAATGAATAGATTAGACTATTATGTTCTGTCACAATCAACCAAAATAGCCTTAGATATGCAATGCAAGCACAGAATGGCGTGGCTAATTAATATCTGAGAAGATTTCCAAACAAAGACTATTACCGGAGATTTAAGAACACAGCATTTTAAACAAATCAGAGGGTGACTTAATCAAAAAGACTTTTCCTAAAGGAGAATTGCATTAATGACAGATCTTCAAGTACATCAAGCAAAAAAAGAGGGAGGGAGCATGGGTTCTTACAACAGATACATGTACCCATGAGGGAGAGGGTACAGCTCTTTGGTGCTTCCCCAGTGATTGCTATACACAACCACAGAATGTGTCATTGAATGTAGCAATGTTGGGGCAAGAACTAAAAACAAAAATCACAATATATTCTGAGTATGGAAAGTGACACCTATAGCTCAAGGGTCTGATGCTGTATGTGGAGTCCATGAGCCTCAGCAGTTCCATAATCTTAGGATGGATTCTGTGATCTCATCATCAGGCCAGTAGCAGCGTGGCCACAGCCCACCACCATAGCATCCTTAATTACAACTGGGCGAATTAATTAGTAAAGAAATGAGCATAGTAGCAACTATCTCTCTGAACTCAGTATCAAATTGTACATACACTGTCAAGGTTATGGATCTACAATGTTGAATATGGTGAGTTCTTATGTTATACTCTATTATATGCTGTAAAGAACAAATACAAATAATCTCAGCCTAGTGGTGATTATATTTAATAAATTTATTTGGTGGGCTTATTTTTAAAGCTGACCATAAGGTAGAGATTTCCTATAGACTCTTCTACCCTCATACATGCACACATGAACAGCCTCTCTAAGTTTCAACAATAATTTCATTTCAGCATAAACAAGCCCTTAAAATATTCTGCCTAACTTCTGGTGTGCCAATTAAGCAATGCTGATCTTATATAACCATTCCTCAAATACTTCAAGCAAAAACATAATTTGAACTCATGGAAGAAATAAATGTACCTATGAGGGAGAAGGCAAAGCTCTTCAGGGATTCTTGGGTGCCTTTCAAAGCTAAAGGCTAAAATGATTTAGCTTTATGTGATAAATGTACTGGGACCAAATTCATCCCATGAATCCTCAACTGTTTAACTCAATGTAATGACACACAGTTCCATAACAAGACTAAGATGGGATGAGACAACACTGATGATACTTAAAGTATTTTAAGAATGAAAAGAGATGAAAAAATTTAAAGCTATTATAAGCTTACAGAAACAAGTTTTAGAGGGGAAAAACTATAACATTTGTTTGTGCTCAACTTAGTATTTTTCCAATGCTACCTCATTAAACCATTATTATTGTCATTCACAATAATGATGTAAACACATATAACCTTATAATAAACAATCACATTATGACAAAGTAAGAGTTGCACCTAGCTGGCTGGCTCTGGGTAATTTAGAAGTGACCATAACTGTCATGTAACACTATTACCAAGCTTCTTCTCTCCCTCCCCAACTACTTACCATTCCCCACAACAAACACTCTCTAAATACTAAGTGTACTTGAATGTTTAGTTTCAACTCAAACACTTCTACAACTTCTGAATATCTGTTTGCCTTAGCCCAGGAATCTAGGAATAGATAACTAGGAACAGTCACAGAAGCTGCAGCTCTGAGACTGACCCTGTGGCTTATATTCTGGTACCTTCTGGCATGGGCAGGGGGTCCAGGAGGAGATATATCTGAATAAAATGGGCTACTTCAGCTCTAAAACCCCTACAGATCTAAGAAAGATAAGCTGTGTCCTTCATTCCAGACTGGGCCAAGAAGCTGGTAGCAGAGATGGAAATAAAGTTCGACACACACCTACACACACACACACACACACACACACACACGAGAAGCAATCCCGCCCTCTCACACTTGACAGGGTCTGGAGAAAGTCACCTGAGTCAAGTAACAAAGGTGCCTGAAGGAGGGCTGAGCACCCCATTTACCTTGGGAATTACACTCTATTTTCATTTGAAAGGTTTCTATTAACTGTTCTTGTGTGTAGTGAATGGTTCATACTTGTTAACTTTATAGGAATGTGTGTTCATAGGAAGCCTGTTAATCAAATTGCCAACATAAATTACTTTCTCTCATTTTTGAAGGCCTGTCCAATTAATAAAAGGCTGATAGTTGCGTAGTAGAGCTATTTTAGGCCACTGGGGGCTGGAAGACAGTTAACATTTATTGATTCAATATAGTTTTTCCTGTCACTATGAAGACATTTGTTCAATATTAAAATGAAAAATGATGGTAAAATTGGAAAAGAATATATAAGAAAAGAATTTATGAAAAACAATTCCTCAATTTGAGAATAATACTGCCTTCCCTGTCAGGTCCTACAGCCAGCTGTTATTTAAACTTGTGCCTAGTGAGAGTCAGCAGCTGAGAGGCATATATTCGCAGGAAACCAGGGCATTTATGATTAAGTTCCTGTTATTGACTTACTCTTAGACAAAGTGCCAAGTTTCTTTAGAATGGGACAGTAGGTCCACTGTGAAAGCTCAGTATGAATACTACTGTGACATTTAAATAAAGTTTTTGCTTTTTATGTCAAGACTTCTAAAGATTTTTAAAACAACGTTTTCTATAATGATATGGAGAAAGTGGTTAATTTAAAAAGAAGTGTGCTTTTACAATAGCTTCTAATTTTGATAGCACAGAACTGTAAATGGCTGAGGCTGACCCCAGGGCCTTTGCCATGTTTTCTTAGTAGATAGGTGTACTTCAGTATAAAACCATGTGGTAAGGCAGAAGTTTGGGGTGGAGGTGTCAGGGGGAAAACATCTTCACAACAGAAGAAACAAACAACTTTAAGTGATCACATAACTTCTTCAGAAGGCAAATGTTTTTTATAAAAATAAAAATTATTACTAAGATAAAACTATTGTGAATCAATCAAGACCTGCATTTGGATGCAGAGAGGTACAGCCAAACACCAGGCCAAGCTCCAGGAGTCCAGTCGAAGAGAAAGAAGAAGGATTCTATAAGCAAGAGGCATCAAGATCATGATGGGGAAACCTACAGAGACAACCAAACCAAATGAGTGGACACTCATGAAATTTAGACCAGCACCTGTGGAGCCTCCACAGGACTGGACTAGGCCCTCTGCATAAACAAGACAGTTGTGTAGATTGATATGCTTAAGGGGCCTCCTGGCAGTAGGATCAGGATCTATCTCTGGTGCATGAGCTGGCTTTTTGGAGCCCAATACCTATGGTGGGACACCTTGAACAGCCTTGAGGCAAGGGGAGGGGCTTGGACCTGTCTCAGCTGAATGTACCAGGCTTTGCTGACTCCCCATGGGAGGCCTTACCTTCTTGTAGGAGGGAATCGGGGGTGGGTTGGAGGGGGAGGCTAGAGGGGCAGGAGGAGGGAAGAGGGGGACCTGTGATTGGTATGTAAAATGAATAAAAAATTTCTTAATAATAAAAAAGAATTAAAAAAAGACCTGCAGTTTGCCTTTTTCTTATAGGTAAGGACAGAAGGGGGTACAATTCCCTCTAAGCTCAGGACTTAGAATTACAGTAAAACTTACAAAATTTTATTTAAATATTTTTTATTTAAATTATCTCTTGATTTGTCACCATTATTCTTGGAACTTTTTTTAGCACCTAGCAAATGCTCAATAAATATTCGTTAGGGGGGTCACTATATCTCCAAGAGCTTTTAGTATATCATCACAGTATAAAAATAAAACCAAGTCTCACATAGAGCCCTTTTCCCCCTAAAGAGCTCTCCTGAGAAAACCACAAGATTAACAGTGCCACAGGAAATTTTCTAAGGACTATGAGGAGTTGTTACATCAATAAATTCCTCATGAGAGACAAAAGTGAGCACTATTTTTCTAAAATGGGATTCGTAGGGTTGGAGAGAAAAGTCAGTGGGTAGGAGTTTTTCTAGCTGTTCTTCCAAATGACTTGGCACCTACCATGGGCAGCTCAAACTGCCTATAATTCCAGCTGCAAGGGATCTAACACCCTCTTTTGGCCTCTGTGTTCACCCACACTCACACCCAGCACACACATACATAGATACACATACCTATGCATAAATTAAATATTTAAATAATTAATTAAATAGGATTTGAAGAACCAGGAAACTGAATACATATGTGCTTGCTAGGAGGCAGTAACAGTTCAGGCATGCAAAATGCTTGGGCAGAAGAAGTGAGGCAAGAAAGATAGACAGACACTCCCTTTCCCAGATCATTAAGGACTCAGTGACCATTTTCAGGAAGCCAGTTCTATCTCCAGGGCATCAGGAATGAACATGATTAGCTTATTTGCACTCAGTAGCCCAGATACCAGAATGTCAAAACTGACACAATTATCAAATCAGTGGGAGCTTTAAATATCAGCTACTATTCCTGATTCCCAAAGCATACACTTAACAATCACACAGAGTCATAGCGTAATACATGGGGTCCATACAACTTTCCTAGAACTTTGCAGGACCATGTAGAGGTGGTACCGGTAGATTTTGGTACACTGATCTTGGATGCTTAGAAGGAACTCTCTACATATTAATCAAAACATTCTGCCATAAATTTATGGGAGCCAAACTGTGGAAGAGCGTGGTTTAGCTCAATTACACAAAGGGAAATAAAAGCACACTAGAAAATAGTATGTCCAGCCGGGTGATGGTGGCGCACACTTTTAATCCCCGCACTCGGGAAGCAGAGCCAGGTGGATCTCTGTGAGTTCAAGGCCAGCCTGGTCTCCAAAGCGAGTTCCAGGAAAGGTGCAAAGCTACACAGAGAAACCCTGTCTTGAAAAACCAAAAAAAAATTAAAAAAAAAGTATGTCCAAGATGTAGAAACTTAAAAGCTATAATTTTAGATCATGTTTTATACTTCTTCACATTGTTCTTAAATATCACTGAATCCTTAAGCCTGGACTACAGTAAGAAAGTTATGAACCATGTCTCAGAATCCTCATTATCCTCCTCTTTAAGGAGAAATGAGGGTATAACCATTGTGGTGAGACTATCTGCTGTTGTCAATGACCCAACAACTGCTGCAAGCACTGATGCTAAACTGAGCCAGTTTCCAAGGCAAAAGTGGGAATCTTACTCAACTTTGTCTCAAGCTTAGTGAAGAAGACACTTCTATTGCTCCAAGATTTCTATTGTAGACCTCCATCTCCCCATTGTTAATAATGTTTCTCTTTCTCCAAATGAGTACCAGTTCATTATAGAAATAAGATAATAAGTAAGCCAACAACTCAATATTTTATCTTATACAATAATCTACTCTTGATATTACTTACTAATTTTCTGGTGTTAAAATAAACACTTTGTATTTTAAATGATAGCAGACATTTAGAGCTATTATATGACAGGAAGGCTTCTGGTTTGTTCTTATTGTAATTATAAAGGAACATTGGTAGCCTCACAATGAGCCAGAGGACTACATGAAGGAATATTATCCAAGTAAAGACAATCAAAAAGTCTGGGCCACAGAACAAGACCTAAAGGTTTGTTTCCTCAGACTTGTGACTAATGCCTAAATTGTCTAGCTTGCTCATCTTCCCCCTCTAGGGGGAGCAGTCCTACACAGCAGAGTAAAGACCAAGGTTTCACAAAGCAGAAACCAACATACCTGTGATCTAAAAGACTGCAGGTACTAAGGAAAAGGATAAAAGACATGATTCGTATCCTGCATCTAATGTATATTTCACACACACAATAATAACACATGATTAAAAGATTAAAAAAAAAAAACTACATTAGTCCTGGCAAAATGGCTCAGAGAGTAAAAGAGCTTACCATGCAAGTCTGACAACCTGAGTCAGAATAGAACTTACTCCTGAAAGTCTGTACACAAGCTCTGTGGCAGCACCACACACACACACACACACACACAGAAGGGGAGTAAATATTATAAAAGAAATAAAAACATTATTTAGAAAAATGAAGCATGCAATTATTGAAACTTCCAGAAACAGGATGGGTGGTTTTTAAAAAAGGACACAGTACATTAAAGCCTGGGGGAAACCCTACCATGGGCATACTATCACATTATTTACATGATTTATCGCAGTGTTTAATGCAGCTCAAATGACTTCAGCAAAAACAAGTGATCACGGAGCTCAAAGCCTCAGTAAATGTTACCACCATCACTCATATTCATGAAGGTAAAACAAAAGAGCCCAATAACCCAGTAACACACGAAAACATAGTTTATGGCATGGTATATCATAAATTAGCGAAAAGGGCAATCATTATAAAGAAACAGGAGTTTCATATAATTGAGTTTTCTACTTACCAATTGAGCATACTTTCTATTTTCTATGGGCTGCCCTTTAGGGGATATACACTCTGGAATCAGAGTTTAGGATTAGAATCTCAGGTCTGTGATTCAAAGCTAGCCAAACTCACTCCTACTTGTCTCTGTTTCTGTACCTATCTTAGTACAGTAGGAAAAAGATTAAAGAAATTATACTAACAAGAAACTTAGAATGCAGCCTGACATATGGAAAATGCTCAAGAAATTTAGCTATTATGACACAAATTATTAGTCAGGGTTTGTTGACTATGAGGCTTTCTAACAAAATCCCCATTATGTTTAACCATTTCATCCTAGTCCAACGCCCAGCTATAACCCAAGAGTGACTCTTAAATGGATAAGTTAGAAAGTGGCAGGTTGTTCAATATATACTGATGACATATGAAAGGAAGTCACCAGAGAATATTTGACAGGTTTTATAATTCCAAAGAGAGACAGAAAGCAACATGACCATATGATATGGCAAAGATGGCTTTCTCCTGCATCCTCATCACTGATATTAAGATTTGACTATAAAATGTCCCTCATAAGATCATAATTTGAGTATTTGATTCTCAGTTGAGTAGCACTATTTGGGGATGTTTTAGAAACTTTAAACAGTGAAGCTTTGAGGGAAGTAGATCACTGTGTGGGATAGAGCCTTAGAAGACATACTCTTGGCCACTTTCTGACTCACTTTCTGCTTCCTGAACCACCATGATGTGAACTGATGCTTCACAATGCCTTCTCCATCTTGATGGCCTGAACCCTCAAACATCCTCAAAAAAAATGAGTCCTCCTTATTCAGTTGTTTCTGTTCAGCAGGTAGATGAAGGTGACAAAGTTAACTAGTTAGAGAGCTTCTATATATTGCACTTAGAAATACTTCCACCTCTTGTGCTTTTCCATAACACATTTGGTTTCCAATATCTAATTCATCTACTTACATTTTTCTCACACATGCAAGAAAAAATGAGATGTAAACTCAAGTTTCTCAGTCCTGCACAGTCCTGCCTGAGCAGCAGCCATTTTATAAAATAATCACTCAGAGCTTTAATTACAAACTGTTTCATCTATCACTCAGGCTTATTGCTAGCTAGATATTATACCTTAAATTAACCCACTTCTATTAATCTATGCATCCCACATGTCTCATGACTTTACCTGTGTTCTATTACATCTTGCCCCCAGTGGCTTGCAGCATCTCCCTGACTCCGCCTTTCTTCTCACTGTATCTGTCATACATTTCCTGCTTGACTATAGCCTGTGTTGCCATAGGCCAAAATAGCTTCTTTGTTAACCAATAATAGCAGCACATATTCACAGTGTACATAAAGACCATCCCACAGCACTTCCCCTTTTCTGTCTAATCAAAAAGGAAGGTTTTAACTTTAACATAGTAAAATTACATATAACAAAACAGTTATCAAGCAAGAATTTCAGTTACAACATCTAGTCTATTAGTATTTGGCAAAATTAAATAAATTATCATCTATCCTATATCTGTGAGTCTAAAGTTTCATATCTAATTTACTTTTTATCATAACCAAGGAAAACTGTAATTATATCTAGTCTTCAACTCCATCAAAGACTCCAGAAGGATATAATATTATCTGAGTAAATAGGAAGTGCATTGCAAGCAACTTCCAAAATTCTAGAAATGACAGAGACATCTGGCTGCCTGGACAGACACCCAAAGTTCCTCTGAACATTGGGGCATCTATCTTCAGCCTACAGGTCTAGAGTCTGGTATACTTTTCAGTGAAGCAAGAAGTTTGAAAGACTATTCCACCTATTGGCAAAGTTCATCAGGCACTTTTCTCTGTGTCCTGCAGAATGTCTGGCAGTTTCTTCTGTGAAGTAGGAACCTGAAGGACCATCTCACCTTGTTTTGGTAAAGTTCAGTGGTCACCTTCCTATGGGTCTTGCGTGTCCAGTTTATCAAGCAGTCCAAGCAAGAGCCGTTTCTTGCCCAAATGGCTAGCCTTTTCCACGTTGTAAGCAAACTCCATAATGAGTTTCTTCAATGCTCATCATCCTCTTTGAAGTAACTGGTGCTGCCAGGAGCATAAGTGTCTAACTGTCTAAAAAAAATCTAAGTTCTTAAAACATTTTAAATACTATAATCTGTAGGTCTTTGAAGTGTCTGAAGATTACCTATCTATCTGAAATAAATCTCTGCATATCTAGAAAACCTAATTAACATGACTATAAGTTTGACTACTATAGATGACTATTAATTTATATTTTAACTATATATTACATTTTTAAATGGGCTGTATAAACATAATACCTTAAACAAGAGTAGAAATATACATATAACAAAATTTTTAAATTTATATTATAAACTAAATCTATATTGATATAAAATATGTAAAATTAATAGTTGGTTTTGGATTAAAGTAGACTCAATAATCAACCCTTTTGTCCTATCATTTCTATATTCCCCCCTTTTCTTTTCAGAATAAGATCCCTGAATCTAATCTACTTGGTTTAGCTTTTTTCTTGACCATTATCCATAACAACTTGTAACCAACCCCCTAAATGATGACAAACATAATTTATTTTTAGAAATGTGGGTGTAGTTCTCTAGACTACTTCCTGCTGATTGGGGTTGCTGAGAATCATTGGGGGACCCTGAGAAAATTTAAGATTATGGTCAAGTCCTGACTGGAGTAGTCTGTGAGGCTGGATCATCTCATAGCCTTGAAACTGTTCTGGATGTTGGATCATCTGGGCCATAGATCTCATTGGAGATCTCTCAGGAGGTCTTCCTTGATGGAACCATATTAACCTGGAAAGAATCCACAGCTTCTCATCTATCTTCTGTGGAAACAAAAGCAGAACCTCTTTTCCAAAGCAACATATCCTTAGACCCAAATTTTGAAGTCAGGATACCTTTAAGATGTATATGTTGGTTTAACTTAGCAGCCCCTACAATCAAATGTCTCTCTGCAGTTAAAAAAATCCCAAAGACAACATAATAATATACAGTATTTAGACTCTCTGTGTATTTTCCATCTTTATGTAGCTTTTTTAAAAATTCTAATTCTTTTTTAAGGACTTTCTCTATCCTTTTTCTTTTCTCTTCTAAGCCTACATATATTTTTAAAATATTGTAACTGTTTAGAGGTTTTTTTTTCCATCTGAATCTGTTTTATTGTGTATCTTTAATCCTTTGTGACCAGGAGAGTTTTTAAACTGCTTTTTTGTTTGTTTGTTTGTTTGTTTGTTTGGGCTTTTTGCTTTTGTTTTTGTTTTTGTTTTTGTCTTTTTGTTTTTCGAGACAGGGTTTCTCTGTGTAGCTTTGCGTCTTTCCTGGAACTCGCTTTGGAGACCAGGCTGGCCTCGAACTCAGAGATCTGCCTGGCTCTGCCTCCCGGGTGCTGGGATTAAAGGCGTGGGCCGCCGCCACCACCACCCGGCGAGTATTTAAACTACTGCTAAGCTCCGGCTAGTACTGAAGCAGTGGCCCTGGCTGCTGGCTCCACCCCACTTGGCTTTTAAACACTGTGCAGGTACCAACAAGTCAGGTTTACCTCCCCAATCCTGGGAAGAAGTATTAAGTAGGATGCTCATGTTTTTAAGCCCATGGATGTGTCCCTAAGCCCACAGGCAGTGGCTGGGAGAAGCCTCTTTGTATTGTGGGCCAGTGAGAGACCTCAAAAGTATGTCAAGTTGCTGCTGAAGCCCACCACGGCCACTGGATGTGTCTCTATACCACTGCCTGTAATGAGCAACATCAACTAGGAAGCTGCTCTTGGCTCCTTTTAGAACCTTTTATTTTTAAGCTCTTAGGTTTTATGTGATAATTCTTGCCAAATGTCTGGGGGCCAATTGTAGCCTTTAGTTTTCCTGTGTCCTGCAGTCATTCAGTTCCCCCCCAAAAAACACATAGAGTCTTATATTAATTACAAACTGTTTGGTCTATCACTCAGGCTTATTGCTAGCTAGCTATTACATCTTAAACTAACCCATTTCTATTAATCTATGCATCACCATGTGTCTCATGGCTTTACCTGTATTCTATTACATCTTGCTCCCCTGGTGGCTCACAGCATCTTCCCAACTCCGCCTTTCTTCTCACTGTATCTCTCTTGGATTTCCTGCCTAGCTATATCCTGTGTTGCCATAGGCCAAAACGGCTTCTTTATTAACCAATAGTAGCAACACATATTCACAGCATACAGAAAGGCCATCCCACAGCAATGAGAGACAAGTGTCTCTTTAGAATGCATTTGCAATGATCCTTTCCAAAGTAATAAATTCCTGTGACCATTACCATCATGTGTGTTTCTGCCTATAGTGGATATATGAGAAACACTATTTGGGGAAGTAGTTTTATTCTAGAGCAAAAAGAAAAAAAAAGCTTAACAATGTACCTATTTTTCAAACAACTTGCTTGTTTTTAATGTGTTACTAAAATACTGTCCATTACTGTTTCTCTCATAGTTCTTTAATTTTCATTTTAAACTTTAAACCAAGTCAATTCAATAGTAGTATTTGTCTGATATATAAAATAAGCAATTCTACCCTCTTTAGTGAGGCCCCCTACCACTAAAAGCTGCAAAGGGAAAAGTTATAAAGCTCCCAAGAGTCAGGACAGGCTGGAAAGGAAAAGTGCTTTCATGTTAGCATCCCATAATCCATGCTGTCGGATCAGAAATTAGTCTAGAAAACCACTACAGAATTCTAAAGTGCAGGAAATACATAATCTAAAAAAGGGGTGGGGGGGCGCTACCAAGTTCAGGCTTCTCATGATTTAGGTGAGCCAAAGTGGAACCACAATTAAGCCCTGTAAACCCTAATACATATACATTCCAAAACTGTAACTTTCCTGTCACTTTTCTCAGTAAAATCACCTAATATTTAACTGAAGTTTCAACAATGGGCAATAATTTAACCCATCCCTTTTGAATTACAATACAACTCATACTATTAAGTCAATATAGCGAAGCTATGTGTGGGTTAATGTTCTGGTGCCTACTTATTTTTCATTGAGAAGCTGTGTTACTGCTTTCTTTAATTCAATTGATTAAAAAGCCAACTAGAAGTGACATTTTCTGAGTGATAAAGAAAAGGCCTAAAGCCCAAGCATGGATTTGTAAGGCATATGGATTCAATTATAAAATAGCAAAACCTCAACTACTAATTTCTTAAGTGGCTCTAGTTTTAGTTATTTTCTACTTGGGAAAGTTGGAATTCAAGGGTTTCCTCCAGGATTTAAATAAGTATACATATGAACATGTTGACAATTTAACATCCTCCCAAACTTAAATGAAACATGGGTCCAAAGAGTGACCATTTCCAAGAAGACCACCTCAAAGAATTTGCATATTCTCTGAAAATGCCTGCCTCCAAATTTATGTTTGACAAGGAAATAAAAGCTGTGAAATCATCATAAAGATTGTAACTCCTAAGGGTTAGGAGATATACCTCCATGGAAGAGAACATGTTAGCATGTATGAAGTCCTGAGTTCAATCCATTAAAGGGCCTAAGAAGGTTATATTTATAAACTTCTAAACTTACATACATAACAACTAATGAATAGGATCTGTGATTTTGAGGAGTAGGAAAGACACAGAAGGAACTGAAGGGAGGTGTAGCATGAATCTTAAAAGTTCTTATCAATAAAATCAAACCTGGAGCCAAGTATTGGGGTGAACACTGGAAGATCAGAGAGACAGAACAAGCCACAGCTACCTCACCTCACCAGTTCCTCAGCTGGTCCTGTTTCCTCAGACTGGAAGCCTCTGAGTTCTCATCCAAATGGGTCTCAGTTGAACTGCTGCTTGAAAGCCTGAAAGCTTAACCAGCCAAATGCTTAACCAGGCCAAATGCTTCTAGCTTCTGGTCCTCACACCTTATATACCTTTCTGCTTTCTACCACCACTCCCTGGGATGAAAGGCTCACTTCCTGGGATTAAAGGCGTGAGCCACCATGCTTGGCTGTATCCTTGAACAGATGGATTTCTGCCTCTGGAATGCTAGGATTAAAGGCGTGTGCTACCACTGCCTATCCTAAGTATCTAGTGGCTTTTCTGTTCTCTGACCCCAGGTAAGTTTATTAGGGTACACAATATTTTGGGGAACACAATACCACCACAGGGAGAAGAAAGAGGGTGGGAATGATGTAAACACAATATTCACATATGAAATTCTCAAAAATTAAATTCAACAAAAATGAACTGTATCATCTAAAATGTTTTCTCAGTAACACAATTGCTGAACTTTATAGTATGAGAGGAAAAAAATAGAAACTTATTCACATTATAGAAATGCCAAACAAACAAACAAACCAAATTATTTTCTTATTGTGCTATGAGGAAGGAAAAGAAACCTCAGACTATAGCCACTATCAATACAACAAACAGGAATCTGGTGCTGCCCCTTTAAAAGGCTGTCCCATAATTAAGGACAAAACTAGAAAGTGAAAGCTGAAGAGCCATATTAGCACAGGCTTTAGTAAACAGGAAATGCAAAAATCATGTCCGGGTCCACCTGTGTTATCCTCCAGGGAAAACAACAGACGGACAAGTTTCTGCAGTGGCTGATGAGCACAAAATACCTAACACCGAGCTTTGAGTCAGGGAATCAATCACAGCACCAAAGGGCCTAAATTCTCTGGAAGTCACCAGATCAGCACTTCTGGAAGAAGTATGTTCTGGGACCCAGTTCAGAGCTTCTCAGGTTCATTCCCACCCTTTCTAATGCAAACACAGTTATTTCTTTGGGAATCTATCTACATGGGCTCCCATGAAGCCTGCAGCTCACTCTGTGCCTCAACTCCAAGATGACTCCAAAACCACTGCCTTACTCCTCCACAGCTTCCATTCTCACAGCCCACCTCAGGCCTTTCGGATCTCACGTCCCCATTCATTCACTCTCACTCACTCACTCACTCACTCACTCACTCACTCACTCATTATACAAGCATCTTGCATCCCACTCTGCTTACCGCAAAGTGAATGTAAAGAGAACAAAAGATTCTCCCTTGAGGCATGTGTAATGTGAGGGCCTACAGGCAAGGAAACAATGATTGCAGCAAAGCAGCTGCTGTAATAGAGGTAACTTCCAGTCAATTAGAACAGAAAAAGGAAATTCTATACTGCCTGGAAAGGTCAAGGCAGGCAAAGATAAGTGGCAGGTTTCCAGGTGGCCAGAGGATATCACAGTAATTCTCAGGGCAACTTGGACACAGGCCAAGTGGAGGAAAACCCTGCAATGGTTAACTCTGTATGTCAATTTAGCTAGGCTACCATACCCAAACCATTGGTTCAACACAAGCCCAGATGCTGGTGGGAACGGTTTCTTTTGGATACATTAACATTTACATCAGCACACTGCCTCAAGTTAAAGGCTTTAACTGGAGAAGCAAGGTTTCTAGAGAGACAGGGAACTGCCCCATCAACTCCTCTCTGGGTCTACAACACGACAGCCAGCCCTCCCTCCCCTTACCTCTAAGACAGAAACCAATCCCTTAAAATAAACCTGTCTCTTTCTGGATGTACATAGTCTACTAGTTCTGTTTCTCTGGAGAACTGACATTCTGAGTTCAAGACATTGTCAGTAGTAAAAAGTGGCTAGATTACAAAGGGCACACACAATAAACAAAAGACCTGAGCTTCCCTCTGGGACAAGGAGCTTTAGGCAAAGGAATGGCATGATCAGATGGTCATTTCAGCTAGAAATCTATCGGCAAATGAATAGAGAGAAAGGCTAAATAAAGAGTGACCAGATAAATGGTGACTGTAATAACCAGGATGGGATAAAGAAACTGATTTGGACTAAAAGGACCAGCAATGAAGCAACTGCCAGAGCAACATCAGTGGGATAAAATGAATAGGACTTGCTGACAAGACATAAAAGGTAGAGAAAGAAAAGGATTCCAGGATTTTTTACTATGGCTGGATAATGATGTTACTCTGCATTAGGATGGGTGAGGAGAATAGGGAATTGAAGGACTGATTTGTAGAGCAAGAAATACCTTCATAGTTACATTGAGGCATTTCAATTAAGGGTCTTGAACTCAGAAACAAACTCAGGCTACAGGCAGTGCTGAGGTATTCACAAGGCTGCAGCTATCCACACAGAAACAAAGTAGAGCATGGGGCTAGGAATAGGACATGGGAGTGTGCCCACCTTCAAACCCAAGCTGAAAGCAGACAATGAGATGGAGGGTAGGCCAGTCAGGAATGGACAATCAAGGGGAAAAAATGTCCAGCAATGACTAGAGGTGTGACAAAACAAGTAAGATACAAGCTACTGTTTAAGCATGAAATATAACCGATAATCCTGTATGATAACACTGTGGGATGTGATGGGAAACATAACCAAATACAGTGAGATATAAGGAAGTAATTACTGTGATTACAGACAGTAGGGTGTGAAATAAAGCTAAGGATAGCCTTGTGTAGATGTCATCACAACTCATCATACTGACACAAATGCTGAACCACTGAATTCTATTTTAGCTCCACTTTTAGGATAGAGATCTCTAATTACAATACTGACCACCAGTGCAACACTGACCTCTGGGCATCAGACCTAGACAACTTGGCACTTTCATTTGATTTAGGATATTGGGAATCCTACCAATGTGTCAAGAATTTGGAAACTATTTCAATTTGCAACCAAATTATTTCAAACTTAAAGAATTCAGTTTATGTTCTATAAAAGAAATTATTCTCAAAAGATTTGTTGACTAGTTTTTAAATATTTTATATATGCTTAGAGTTATGAGGCAAAGGGATCAACAGTGAGAATTATTCTGTATACAAGTTTGGTACTGTGTCACAGAAGAAATGGTGATAAAGAATAAAGCTATAGTCTAACATTTGCTGACTAACATTGAAGCCTGCATAAAAGCATATTTAACTGGATATGCAAAGAAAAAAATAGTTGAATCTTCCTCTGAAATTACAGCCATGTCTTCAGGAAAAGAACTGTGGATCAGGGTAAACTAACATCCAAAATAATTCAAAGTAAATCATCATTAAGTAGTAATTGTGTGCCAGACTATGATACATTTTCCCCCCCCAAAAAAAAAAAGAAAAAGAAAACTAAGACAGGGGAGTTAACAATTCCCTCAATTCCTCAAGTCTAAGAACTGACAAAGAAAAGACTTCCATGTACATGTATCCATACAACTTCTATCATGGAGTTAAGGACTACTCTTGTCCCACTGGTTTTGTTAAAGACAGGCACAGAGCAAACTACCATTACAACTTGTACTTTCTCCTGCTCCTACACTGCAACCCCCTTCTGACGTTCATTTTAATGGGTATTATGTGCAAATAATGACTCATCTGCTAACTTTTAGATTTTACAGCTTGCACCCAGATCAATATTTGCCATAAAACAACACTGATGATCAATATCACAGCACAAAGAAGTTAGAAAAATGCCTGCAATTGTCCAGGAAGCTGGGATCACAAGGGAATGGTTGCAAAACCCTAATACGGAACAGAATAAGGAAATGATTCAAGGCTGATACGAGAGTGCCAGTTTCCATCTGGACCCTGACCTACAAACACCACATATGCTCCTTCCTGAGCTATTAAAATAAAATTCCAATGTTTGTTCCATAAACTTTTGAAGCATGATGACCACCCACTGGCAATCACACCTGGACCCCAAGAAGGCAAGGCTTCCACTATAGCTCTCCAGTCGCTGCTTCTTGGCATGTAAACTTTACCCCCAGATGATAAGTTGTTCCCACTCCAACACCTGAAGGCCTAACCTGAAAGGGAAAGGAGGCTGAAAATGAGAAACAGCAAAGTGGGGACCACAAAAAGGAAGAGAGAAAAATAATTAGTAAGGGAGACAACATAGTATTCTGTGAGCAATGGAAGAACAATACTGACAGGTTAGTGGTTACATGATTTATATTTTTACTCTTTACTAAAGCTTTCCAAAATGTTACTGTGGCTAATGTAACACAAGGCCCATTTTCAAGAACATAAAAATCAACAGAGAAATCCAGATAGAACCTTGTGAAGCTCTCCCTCTTCAACCCTCCTGGGATAAAGGGTCCCTAGTTTTCAATACATAGGAACTAGCCAATTACATAGAGCATCCTTTGTTATCCATAGGGGATTTGTTCCAAGACACTCCACAGATGTGTGTGTACATGTGTGTGTGTGTGTGTGTGTGTGTGTATGCAAATATATATGTGTTTAATCCCCTTATATAAAATGACGTAGTACCTACATAAGCTGAGCACATCTTCCTGCTTAAATCTAGCTTCAGCTTATTTACAATGCCTACTTCAAAACAAATGCTGTCTCAACAATTATGGTACCTTTTGTAGGGATAAGGAAAAACTTTCCATGTTCAGGACAGATGTAATTTTTCTAAGTACTTCTGTTCCATGGTTCACTGAATACACAGATGTAGAAGACACAACTAGAGAGGACTACTTATATTTGGTTTTATATCAAACTGAGCTTTGGTGCAGAATCGTGATTTCTAGGGAAGTTTAGGATCTCCTCCCCTGGAGACCAGGAATGAAGTTCACAAATTCGGAAAGTTCAAGTACAGCCTGAGTTGGTTGCATAGCTAGTTTAAGGGTGGTGAAGTGGGCCATCAGAGACTGTCTCAGGAAAAGAGAGAAAATCTGTCAGAACTACAGAACTATAAAATCATGATTAGTATGTGAACCTGGCAGTCCAATTTTAACCTGTAACTATCTAAAAGAATAAAAATACAGCTAAATTCTGGCATTACTATGTGATATAATTAAATTTAATCAAACATGCTAAAACAGTAATTACAAAGTACTAAGATGAAGAAATATACCAGAACAATATTCCCAACAATGAAAGTATCATAACTTCTTTACCAAAAAATGGAGAAACAAAATATGAACATCTGGAAATTTGGTCTTCAGGAATCTGTTTTAAAGCATTTGGGTATATAAAACGCCAAAAACTAATGAACCAATAACGGTCCTAAGTAACATCATCTCACTTGAATTAACATTAAGCCATTAAAAACAAGCAACATTTGAACTCAACCATCCACAGCAGTGTTAGGAGGAAGCTCTCTGGGTGGGATTTCCTTGGCTCCTAGGCCACAGGCATTCAGTGCCCTGTGGTGTCTTGCTTTCATCAGTGCTTGCTGACACTAGAAGGAGCACTTGGAAGATATGCCAGACCTACTTCAAAACATACATTCAATTCCAGGCCAGTAATAGGGCCTACTTCTTCAGCAAAGAATGACTTTTCTTTTCTCTGGAAAGGACTAGAGTCAACAGTCAAATCACCAAAAAGAAAAGCAAAGTGCTCTTTAGGAATTAGTTACAAATCTTGAGAAACAGCTGATTCAGGTGAGAACTTTAGCAATTCCCAAAGAGAAAATAGGAGAAAACTACTCATGTCGGGACTAGATGGAAAGGGTAAGCGGGTAATTATTAGTCACACTGTAGCTGAAAGGCCGAGGTGCATAGGACAGGACTACTACTGCCTTGGGATTCCATGGCCCTTTGGATCAGAATGACAGCTGAATCTTACTGGTCACACAAGCAGGTGAAAAGATAGGACCAGATCCCCTTAGGACAGACGGACACACACACACACACACACACACACACAGACACACACACACACGCCTTGTTGCAAAGAACACCAGGCCACTATATGATTGATGCAAGCCTCCCCAGTTTTCATTTTCTCAGATCTGCACTCCATTCATAGGCAAGGTGGGGAATGGATACATGCCCATAATCAGAACCAAGACAGAGCTGTGCAAAACCTTTGTTAGCACTTGGCCCAGGTCTGTGCAGAGTCCATATTGTGAAATATGAAGCAAAAGTAAAACGGGTAATTCATCAGACCTCCCTTTCAGTGCCAAACCTGGAGAAAATATATGTATCAATCTCAGCAAAGTACAATTTACCTCCACTAACTTTTCCTATAGAAATAAGCATGGCAGACACCTGCCTAAGAGATCTTGGCTTTACTCTGATACAAGCAGCAAGAGTATGTCAACATAAATGTCATTCAGCTTCATATCGGAGTTCTTTTGGCCTCAATCCCCCAAGTGTTAGGATTATAGGCATTCACCACTATGGCCAGCACGGTGAGCCCTTCATTAACTGGGCAAAAGTACTCAAAAAAAAAAAAAAAAAAAAAAAAAAGGAGAGCTAGCTCAATGGTTAAGACCACTTGTTGCTCTTGCAGAGGACCTGGGTATGGTTCCTAGTATCCAAGGCCAGTTTCAATACAAATCAAATACAAGTAGTCATCTCTAGCTATGGCTTCTACATCTATATATTCAGTTAACTGTGGAACAAAAATACTTAGAAAAATAATTATGAACTGAAGGAAAAAGGGATGTCAAAAGATAGTATATAGAAAACTCAAAATGGCAGGTAATAATGTTCCCATTTTCTAGTTACAATTACATGTTATACTTTCACTATAAGGTTTTATTTACTTCCTGGCACAGATAAAGGATGGTGTATAGAGATTCAGAAATTTGTTCAAGGTACTCAGAAAACACTGAGTCAAGGATCACACATTCTTCTGGTTCTCTTATGATTTCTCTTAGAAGAAGGGTTCAAACACCAGAAACAGATCCTTTGCCTACTATCTTAACATGATCTTCTTATAATTAAATAGAACACAAAAATTGTTAAATTATAGGCCTGAAAAGATAACTAAGCAAATCAACAATTGTCACATAGCCTGAAAACCTGAGTTTGACCCCCAGAACCCACATAAAGGTGGAAGAAGAGAACTGATACCACCAGGTTGTCCTCCAATCTCTGAATGCATCAAATGCATACCTTGACACTGACACACCTACACACACACACACACACACACACACACACACACACACACACACACGGGGAGCGGGGAGAGAGGAGGAGAGAGAGAGAGAGAGAGAGAGAGTTTTAAAGTAACTTGAGATTTAAGAGGTGGCTCAGCAGTTAGAGCTCTGCTGCTCTCCTAGAAAACCTGAGTTCCATCCCCATTACCCACATCATGCAGCTCATAACAACCTCTACTTCTAGCTCCAGGGATTCTGATGTCCTTTTCTGGTCTCTGCCAGTACCAGCATATATTCACACAGACACTTAAACATAAATAAAAATAATCTTTAAAAAAACAAAACCCTGTCACATTACAAAGATAACCTTTCAAAGCATGCTTCGATGTTCTACCTGAAGAGAACTACACAGCACCCCTGTTGCTCTTCATGGGCTCTACTGTGTAACCCCCAAGGTTTATTCCTTCCTACAGTCCATAAAGGGCAACCTCAGACCATGATGGTCCTGCAACAAAACTGCTGCTTCTCCCATGATAGCCTTCATCTGCCTCCTCAGTAGAGTCAATGACTCACTTCCTCTTCAGGGTCCCATCAGAAAATTCATTCCTGAAATCTCTCCCAAACCAAAGCATTAACTATGATCCACATCACTCAATGTCCTAACTAAACTTTAGATTATGTTATACATACTATGAATTTTAACCTTAAAAAGCTAAAAGAAAATTAGATGTCTTTCATATATATGTATATATATATTTACATTTATTTCCTGAAATGTATATTTAAAGAGATGATGGGAGAAAAACAAAACTCTCATAAAGGCTAAGTGATCTGAACTTTTCAGAAAGCAAAACAATAATTTCAGGTTTCCTAGACTCAACCTTAAGCACCCTACTAACCACTGTATCCTACACTGTAAGCCTCCTAAGGTTTCCAGCCTGGCTTCCAATCATTTCCCTGGCCTAGATTAAAGAATTTCTTTTAAAATGTTCTCTAGTTATAAGTTATTAAAGCCAAAATTCTCTTAAGTCTGGCAAATGTACAAACTTGTGATTATGCCTAAAGCAGCTAAAACCTACATGTTCAGTATCAATAGAGATTAAAAGTCAGCTTAATGGACAGAAAACTCTGTACAAGTTAAAATAACTCACAATTCCCTAAGCTAGTCAAAACAGCAAAACAGATGAGAAAAGAAATTGAAAACTAATATAACTTGGTATATCATAATCTATTGAAAAGCCGAAAGAAGAAAAGGGATTCTAATACTCATCCTACTCCATTTCCACATATATTTAAAGCCAAAATACACAGAGCATATGCCCAAGGGTTACTACCATCTAATAAAATCAACTGAACATCTATATCAACATCATTTTTAAAAATGTGGTGAGACAAAAGCCACTGGTCAAAATCATAAGATGTGCCACTTCCTAGAAGCACCCTAAAGCTTTACTTCACTTTCAAGATACTGACAACACAATGGTTTGCATTATCCTTCGATGAATATTTATATACTTAGCATGGCTGCAGAATCAGAACTGGAAGGACTCAATGGGGCGCCTGACTCTACTAGCTTTATGTTCTTCTTGTAGAGTCTATCCAGCATGACAAAGGGAAAAAAATGAAACTCACACAATGAGCTACCTAATGCTTCCCAAGCACCTTGTATAGTGCTCAATATCAAATAATCTCCAGGAAGGATGAAATTTTATATAGCACAAACAGTGCCCTTCCAGGCAGACCCAGTACCCAGTACTGGACTCTACTCTAGGTCATATACTCATGAGCTGATGTGTTTTGTATTTTATTGTAGTCTAAAACAATGTCACCAGAGATTTGAGACATGTTCCCTACCTCTAAGAAATCTTTATTAGAGTTCTAAGAATCAGCCAAGTGATTTTTTTTTTTACATTTTTTTTCTCAGTAAACTACCATTGGGATGATTCCCAAACTTTACAGACTAATGATGAATTCATGACATATTTCTAATCTGTTCTTTGAAAAAGTGGGGAAAATGGATATTAAAGTAACTTATATAACTAAAAGAATAACCTAGTGGTCATACATGCCTGACAGCATGTCCTCATTACACTTTAGTAAATAAAATATCCTTTTAACTAAATGACTGACAGCAGATAATAATCTGTCCCTCTTAAAGTTGTTATTTTCAATTATTTCAAACTTGGCCACTATGTATCAAATTCAAGTTTTTTAAAACCTGTCTACATAAAAAGTGGAAGCTATTGACATTCAGGATTCCTATTCCTCCATTCTCATTCTCTCGGATGCAAAAGGCTATGTCTCAAGAAATATCTTATCCCTAGTACTACAGGTCTGTAGTACTGAAACATCAGACTCCAAGACCATCAGCACCCATGAAATTTAGTGGCCCATGCTAATCAAAGCCCAACCTCCCTGTGTGGCCTAGCCCACTTCCGTGTGTTCTTGAAAGACCTGGAAACCAGTTTCTGATCTCCTTCTCAACAGCCAGCCACTATTAGAGGCCATCACTTTTTACCCTACCCCAGTCAAAGAATTTACTGGGAAGCAATACAAACAAATCTACTTCGAAATGAATTAAAAAAAATTTTCCTGAAAGCCAACATGCAGGCTGAAGAGCTGACACAGAGGCTTCACAACCAGAAGGATGCCCACAAGCTTGTGCAGAGTAACCCCACTACTGCAGAGATGGAGCCTCCAGACCTCCAGCATTCTCCCCTCCTCTTGTTTCTCTCACTGCAAAGAAATGTTTTTCCTCCTGCCATGATATATACAAAGTGTTCCTAAGGGTCAGATATGCTAGCATACACCTATAACCCCTGTACTGAGGAAGTGCAAATAGGGATATTGAGAATTCAAGATCAGCCAGGGCTACACACAAAGACTCTGACTAAAGCAAAAAAAGAACTCCCTTTGGTAGAATTCAATGTCCTCAACAGAAGACGTAACATAAATTTCTAAAGGTCTTATCATTAAAAAAAACCCAGAGCCTGATATTGGGGTGAAAGCTGAAAGATCAAAGAAGCAGAGCAAGTCACAGTCTCCACCTCTCACCTCACCAGCTCCTCAGCCTGAAAGAGCTCCAGCCAAAAGGGCTTTAGCCGAAAAAGCCTCTAGCTGGAAGGGATACTTCTGCCGAAAAACCTTTAGTTCCTGTCTCCTCACGCCTTATATACCTTTCTCTGCCCAGCCATCACTTCCTGGGATTAAAGGCGTGTGTGCTTCCCAGTATAGGGATTAAAGGCGTGTGCCACCACTGCCTGGCTCTGTTTTCTCTCCTAGACTGAATCAATCTCATGTAGTCCAGGGGGCGTTTGAACTCAGAGATCCAGACAGATCTCTGCCTCTCTAGTGCTGGGATTAAAGGTATGTGCCACCACTGCCTGGTCTCTATGTTTAATCTAGTAGCTTGTTCTGTTATCTGATCTTCAAGCAAATTTTATTTGGGTACACAATATATCACCACAGAAGAGAAACTGTCCTGACCTTCTCAGACAAATCTCACAAACAGAGCCAAGACCTGCTTGCACTAACTATACTCTGGCTGTTGTTCCCTCAAGTCCACTGAAATCCCCACATAACTTCCTAGATGCCAAATCAAAAGACGCTTTCCAGGCTCAGTTCTTCCTGATGGTGTGTGAAGCACCTGTAACATTAAGTCCCCTTACAACTCTGTCGTGCAATTCTTCCATGGATATATACCAACAAGAACTGAAAACAGGAACTCAAACAGGTACTTGTACAGGAGCATTTGATGCATCATTATTCCCAAGTGCCAATGGTGAACAACAACCCACATAACCATCAACAATCAACAAGATGTGGCATGTCTACAATGGGATACTATTTAGCCATCAAAAGAAATGAAGTTCTGACCCATGCTACAACATAAAAACATAACCATAGGAGCCGAGAAATCCAAGGAGAGAGGCAGGAAAGAGAAAGGCGTGGTCTAGAGAGACACCAGTCTGCCACCCAAGGAGCAACATGCCAGCAGACCAGTAAAGCCATGGAATATGTGGCAAAACATAGATTAATAGAAATGGGTTAACTTAAGATATAAGAGCTAGCTAGCAAGAGGCCTGCCATAGGCCATACAGTTTGTAAATAATATTAAGTCTCTGAATGATTATTTTATTAGCAGCTGAGGGACAGCGGGGCCGGGTGGGCCCAGAGGAACTCGAGACCTGAGAAAACTTAGGGCTACACATAACTGCTATTGTTCATTGCCACCCAAAATTATATTGGAACTTAATTCTTCAGTATGGCAGTATGGAAAGTAGAGTTAAATAGGCAATGTCTGGGTTGTAGTGGCACAGTCTTCATGGTAGATAAGTGCTACCTTGATCTCAGGGAACTAAACTAGTCATTACAAGAGCACATTATTATAAACAGAGTTGAACTTTCTCTTGCTTCCTCTGTTGCCATGTGATCTCTCCTATCCACACAAGCCTATTTTCCTCAATGAATTAAAGCAGCAGCATATGGCCCTTACAAAATGAAAATCCTATACTTCCCAGTCTAAAACTACAAGCCAAAATCAATGTCTTTCCTTTTGGCAGGTAGCTGGTCTCAGGTTGTGCTTCTATAGCAACAGAAGACAAGACAAGACAATTTGCCTCGGTGAAAGAAGCTATACACAAAGACCATATATCATATAACCTATGAGAATGAGGTTACATTTTAGAGTTATAGAAAATATTATAGAACTGAACAGTGATAGTGGTTTGTACAACATGATCGTGATAAATATACTAAATACCTCACTAATAGTAAATTTATATTATTATTTATTTCCCACCCCCCACAAAAAAACATAAATATTCATACCTCCCTGGTTCCATATTATTCACTACTTTCTCATCTTCTTGAGGAACATAGCTCTACAGTACGTTTAGCAAAAGGCTTCAGTAATGAGCCATATTGTAAATACTTGAGGCCTTGGAAGCCAGTCTCTGCTGTAGCTATTCAACTTTGTGGAGACAGAAACTACTGAAACAAACAAGCATTGCTATGCTCCAACACAAGTCTTTTAAAAAATGCATGACAACTAGATTTGGCCCAGGAGTTCTAGTTATCCATTCCCTTCCAAAGTATGATGCCTACAATCCCAGTCCTCTTTCACCCAGTACATTTTTTCCACAGTTTTAGAGAGGTCATAGTAACTCCAGAGTACTGAACAAGCACTTATTTGGGACCTACCATATTCTAAGCACTGTGATAAGAAGACAGTAGTAAAATGGTCCTTCTTCTCTGACAATGACAACATGAAAGTCACTTGTGCTAGATACCAACACAAAAGTAAGGCAAAGCCCTTCCTTCCCTCTATTGAATTCAGTGGACAAGTAGTCCTTTTGACTCTCCCTTCACAATCTTTCTTATTCTTACCTAAGGAAAGTACACCTTTGCTTTGGTTTTGGTTTTTGATTTGTACATTTGGGAGAGGTTTCTTTGGTGGCTCTATATAAATTGAATTCAGGGCCTCATGTGTGCCAAGCAATACTCTACCACTGAACTATATCCCCAGTCCTAGAAAAGCATCCCTTGGGTTCCATAGCAGACTCCCTTTAATAAAATGTGTAGCTAGACTACACTGGAATGTTTCTAGACCATATTCAAGACCACATCAAAACTCATAAAGATCAAAACATAATTGAAAGGACTCTTAAGAAAATCTGGAAAGATCTGTTTTCTAATATTGAGGGCAGAACCTATTAGCATAGAGTAAACACAAGGCAAACATTCTCAAAAAACATCATCAGTGACATCAAAAATTAAAGTAAGAGTTTAAATTAGATATGCTTCTTTAAAAAAACAGCAAGAGGGGCTGGAGAGGTGACTCAGTGGTTCAGAGAACGTCTTGATCTTACAGAGGACCCAGGATTGATACCCAGCATCCACATGGTGGCTATCAACTATTGTAAGTCCACTAACTCTTCTGGCCACTGAAAGTATTAGGCATGCATGTGATACCCAGACATGCATACAGGCAAAACAATCATACACATAAAATAAAAATAATAAATAAAACTTTTTTTAAGTAGCAAGAGGAATTATTTAGTGAATACATTTAAAACATTTTATAGCATGCTTTCCTTTCTCCTGGGGTCGAAAATATGAGGTTATATCTAAGCTTTAGCTGACATCACCCAACTAGGATACCATTCAAGGAAAGTAATGACAAAGGTTCTTGTATAAGAAGATTCTGTAGACAAATTGTTAAATGGTCTTATTAATAAAAAGACTAGGAGCCAGAAATTGGCTTAAAGCCTAAGAGAGATCAGAGGAATAGGAAAAGCCACAGCTAACCTCACCTCACCAACTCTGTAGCTTCCAAAGCAAGCTACTTCCTGTCTACCCACACCTATATGCCTTTCTGTTCTGTTCTCTCATTTGCTCTCTCAACCCAGCTACATCACTTCCTCTTCCTGCCCAGCTCTGTCACTTCCTGTCTATCTGTACAGACCTCCAGACCTCTATGGTTGGTACTGGGATTAAAGGCATGTGTCACTATGCCTGGCTCTGTTCCCCAGTGTGGCCTTGAACTCACAGAAATCCAGACTGATTCCTGCCTGCCAAGGGATAGGATTAAAGGCATGTGCTACCATTGCTTGACTTCTATATAGTGGCTGGCTTTTTCCTCTGATCTCCAGGAAAATTTTAATGGGAGACACAGTATACTGGGGGACACAACACATCAAACCACAAAGACTAATGCATCAGATTAAACAGTAAATATTTCACCACAGGAAAGCCTAGTGTAGTATCCACTCTTCTACACAGAGGAAAAGGTGCATCCAGTCCACACTAAGGATCTGGATTGAGGGCTGCCTCAACAAAGCAGAGCATTCCTAACATGTGCAAGGCCCCAAATGCAGTCACCAGCATGTAAGAGGGGAAAAACACTAAGTACCTAAGTCCAGATCTTAGCATTCTGTTCTTCAAAGGAGAAGAAAAAGAAAGCACCCACGTGAAGCTCAAGTGTCCTACAGAGACCCATAAGAGGCTGAATTACACTGTTGAGCTGGGAATCTTGTAACACAATGAGTCAGGAAAGGCAGTTCCCCAAGGGTGTCATACTTTGGGTTCCTATTACAGTGATGAAACACCATGACCAAAAGCAACTTGGGGAGGACAGAGTTTATTTGGATTACACTTCCACATTGCAGTCCTTCACTGAAGGAAGTCAGGACAGGAACTCAAACAAGGCAGGAACCTGGAGGCAGGAGCTGATGCAGGGGTCATGGAGGAGTGCTGCTTACTGGCTTCCTCCCCATGGCTTGCTCAGCCTGCTTTCTTATAGAACTCAGGACCACCAGTGCAGGGATGACTCCACCCACAATGGGCTGGGCCCTCCCCCATTGATCACTAATTAAGAAAATGCCTTAGAGCTGGATCCTATAGAGGTATTTTCTCAATTGAGGTTCCCTCCTTTCAGATGACTCCAGTTTGTGTCAAACTGACATAAAACTAGGCAGGACAAAGGTCAATCTCCTTTTCTGCATGTTTCATAAGCAAAAGCACTGGTCACTTTTGTTCCGTACCATCTCCTCAAGAACACTTATAAAGCTGATAGCCATTAAGATAGAGTCAATGTCTGTCTCTGGAGCAGAGAGATTTCTGTTCTATCCAAAATAATAAAGTTAATGTTTCCTTCAGGCAAATACTGGACAAGTATACTAGCTGTCTGATTTCTGCTGCTGTGATAAAACATCATGACCTAAAGCAACATGAGAAGAACAGGGTTTATTTCATCTTACAGTCCATCATGAAGGGGAGGCAGGGCAAGAACCTGGAAGCAAGAACTGAAGTATAACCAAGGAGGAATGACGCTTACTGACTTGTTCTTCATGACTTGCTCAGCCTGCTTTTTCATACACCTGAGGACCCCCTGACCAGGCTAGACTCTCCCACAACAATCATTAACCAAGAAATTGTCCACAGACTTGTCTACTAGCCAACCTGACTGAGGCATTTTCTCAATTGAGGTTCCTTCTCCCAAGATGACCCTAGTTTGTATCAAGTTGACAAAAAAACTAACCAGCACACCAGCAGACTCCCTGAAAAAGATTAGGGTTTTCTAGCTGCATATGGAAACACATACCAGTAACCCAAAATGCATAGGGCCACTTGTTTCTACTAGTTCAAGACAGTCTGGGAAACATAACAAGATCCCCTATCATAATAATCACACAGTTGAGAGTTTCCTAACCTCAGATTTTCTCAACTGGGGTGCATAACCAAAGAATAGGCACTGTTCACCTAAGCACACCATGCCACCCTGATGGGTCTTAGAAGCAAAGCAGGAGAATGCTATGAAATAGATATGCATAGATATGAATTCATACTACCTAAAGGGCAATAAGAAATAATGTCATTTGTCTCTGACCCTGATGTCTTCTGTTATCATGCATAGAACTGTAGGTTACCTTGTTAGTCTGCAATTGTGGAAAAATATCAGAATTCCAACAACTCTTGACAAACAAGGTTCCTGTTACTTTTCTCCTTTGAATAACTCCACTCAAGCAGAAGCATGTTCCATATTTGTGCTTTTACCTATAGGTCTCTTCTAGCCATGATTACATATTAAAAGAGTCCACTATAAGTCAATAAAGGGACCTCCATTTATCAGTATTGATCACTGAGAAATTCTACTGGCACCTGACTATACCTACAAAATTCTAATTTACCATAGTTAAATAAGTGTATAAACACTGGGCTGGAAAGATGGTTCAGTGGGTAAAGGTGCTTGTTACCAAGCCTGTCAACCAGAATTCAACCCCCAGATAGCAAGTTCAATGTTTGCCTGGGCAACTTAATGAAAGCCTTCTTTAGAGAAGAAAAGTGAAAACAGACTTTCAGTAGGAGACCTCAGTGGAGATGCTCAATTAGCCTGTTGCATTAATAGTATTTTACAAGATTTTTTAAGGGCAGGTCTTCTTGTAATATAGTAATTAATTTCTTACTAGCATAGCAATAAAATTATTCATCTCACAGCTACCTCATTAGTCTTTCAACTCCTTGGAAACAAAATTGCACTTATTTTGTCCATTGCCACATCCCCAGCACCTAGTTCTGCACACAGTGCATCTCCATAAATATTTGCTAAACTAAAACTCTCAACTATATGAACCTGAGGTTCAAACAAATGTTTATATATTTTTAATAATTCATTGAAAAAGAGATAACAGGAATTTTGAAAATCCTCCACACACACACACACACACACACACACAAAGCACATACACTTTGTTGATTTGGTACATTCTACAAAGATGAACAGTTCAGAGATTTTACTTGAGCCTCACTAACAAATTCGGGCCAAACACAATGCTTATGTGATTTCTTCTTAGTTTACACACTTAAGTATAAATGCAATAAATAGTTCACTGGCTCCATTTTTAAAATTCTCCTGTTGGCCTTATCTTTGAAACTGATATTAAATGACTGCACTGATAAATATAAAATTTCTATTTTCTTAATTTTACACAGAACTGCAGTCTGTATACAACGATAAAGTCAGAGCACTTTATACTAGGAACAGACTAGAATCACATGGTAACTTTTCACATTACAGGCTAAGAAATTAACTGAGGAAACTGTAAGGCCACACAATTAACTGGAGTTAAAACCCAGCCTCTGACTCTCCATACACAGCACTTCATTACATGTAATGTAATGACACATAGCAGTCTTTGAGAAAAGCAAGGCAATGCTCAAGACATCCCTTTCATCTCCAATTATGACAAAGCTTTCATCGGAGGACTGTAAATCCCAGCAAGGAGATTTAGAGTGGGACTTACTGCTGGAAATCCTCTTATAAGAAGATAAGACAAGATCTGCTTTGCACATTCAGTCCACAAGACACAGTGGACACAAGTCGGCTGACCTAGCAGAACTCTATAACCTTGTGTTTGATTCAAATACCACAAAACTTTCCCTTCTGGCTATGCATTCCTCATGAAAAGTAAGACTTACTGTCAATACCTGTCCATTCAGCTTCCTTTTCTAAAATGCAAGAAAACAGTTCTTGTTATCTCTGGGAAGACAGACCCATTCTCACAGCAAAGCAAAGACTCTTACTATGTAGTCAACTTACCCAAAGCCACGTAGCCTAGTAGTAGTAACACAGCAATGCAAGTTCAAGTTGGCCTTGAAACCTAACTCATTCTATTCCACTCTGCAACAATCTCAGTCTTCAGAGTTTATATCAACATGTTCACTCCAAAGAATTAACTCACATAACTCAAATATCTATAACAATAAATGATCCATAAATAAAATTAAATGGAGACATATAATCCAATAAATGATCAGGTTTATTTAGTACTATAATCTGCCAATCTACATGTGATAAAGACTCTTGGAGGTTGGGAATGTAGCTTAGTCCACAATAGTGCTTGCCTAGAATGCACAGTATCCTTGGTTTGATCTCTAACACTACATAAACCATAGACCAGGTATGCACTGCATGCCTAAAATTTCAGCACTGGGAAAGAGAAGTGGAACCAGAGGCAGGAGGATGAGGAATTCACTATGGCTACATAGTGAGTTTGATGCCAGCCTGAACTACATAACCCCAATCTCAAAAGGAGATTTGAAAATACTTAAATTTGATATACAATGTTACAATTTAGTTATCTATACTTAGAATTTATTTAGTGATACTAATTCTAAACCTAGTAGAAAAATAGAAGTATTGAAATTTCTACTTGAAATCTGACTTTGCAAACTGACTCAGTGACATTTGGGCAGTAATCTTAACCTCTGTACCCTTTAAGGTTAATAAGTGTCCTGTTGCTTTAACAAGTAATGTATTTTGATCAAAATGTAAAGCACTTTAAACAGTGCCTGGCATAAAGTAAATGCTCAACACATGTTCATTATTATAATCATATTTATTATCATCACTACTAATTACATCAATTTCATAAATGGCAACTTTAATCTGTTGTTATCTATTATAAGCCCAGTACCTGACACATAGTTAGCACTCAAACATGTGTTGAATGGATTAATCATTACTACTAACTACTAATAACCAAGCATAGGATATTTGCACTACAATGTAATCCCTTCTATAAGAAAGGATAAATTAATCATGGAAGGGACTGTAAATTGGTGCTTATTGAAGAGAAAGAAAAAGAAAACATGAATAGGCCAAATGTAAAGCTTAAAAACAAGTGCCTAGCATGAGAACTGCAACATTCCCATCATTATGCAAGTGGAAGCAGCTTGAAACAACTTGTAATGGCCATACAATCAAGTATCTTCGTTCCTCTACCACACTGGATGCTGACCTGAACACATGCTCTCAGAACTCACAGCACTCTCCAGGTGTAAATTCCCTTCATCAATGTACTTCTGAGGGGCAGCCCAGGCATTAACTACCTTTGAGAATCACATGAATTGCTTACTGCCAACCCCGGTTCTGGTTATAACTCTTCCACCCCCAAAAATAATAATAATGGATTTCATTTTTGGCTACTGCTCTTGAACTTCAGCAATAAGAAGTTTAAAAGTGAGGAAAGGCTCCTCACCATTACCATTTGTGGTAGTTTGAATGTAATTGGCCCCAATAAGTTCTTTAGAAGGTGAGGCTTTGTTGGAGTAGGTGTGGCCTTGTTGGAGGAAGTGTGTCACTGTGGGGTGGGCTTTGAGGTCTCCTGCTGTGGATATCACTCTGTATAAATAAAATGCTGATTGGCCAGTAGCCAGACAGGAAGTATAGGTGGGACAAGGAGAGAGGAGAATTCTGGGAACAGGAAGGCAGAGAGTCAGGAGATGCTGCCAGACACCGCCATGAGTACCAACATGTAAGATACTGGTAAGCCACGAGCCATGTGGCAAGGTATAGATTTATAGAAATGGGTTAATTTAAGATGCAAGAACTAGATAGCTAAAAGCCTGAGCCACGGCCATACAGTTTGTAAGCAATATAAGTCTCTGTGTGTTTACTCGGTTGGGTCTGAGCGGCTGTGGGACTGGCGGGTGAGAGAGATTTGTCCTGACTGTGGGCCAGCCAGGAAAACTCTAGCAACAGTCTCCTATGCTCAAGATATGTCCAATGTCTCATACCAGTTCCTGTTGCCTGCAGGTAAAGATGTAGGACTCTCAGCTCCTTCTCCAGTACTATGTCTACCTACCTGCACACCACCATGTCACACCATGGTGATAATGGACTGAAAACATAAGCCACTCCAATTAAATGTTTTTCCTTTAAGTTGCCATGGTCATGGTGTCTCTTCACAGCAATAGAAACACTAACTAAGACACCATTTTTATCTCTTTACCTTTAGAGCCCTCAAAGGGAAACCAAGAAAAATGGCAGAGCTTCATCATGCCTTTCAGAAGTCAAAGTATTCCATTTTCCTGGCCTACCTTTACTGCAGCTTTCTGTACTAGCTGATCACGGTAACGTCACCCAACAAGCATAAAGAACACTTCCAGATTTACAGACTTATTTTAAACCAAACATGTGCACTCAGGAAGTCAAAACAGGAAGACTACTATGAATTTAAGGCCAGTCTAGGCTACACAGTAAAGTATAGGTCTGCCTGTATTGCAGAGTGAAACCCTGTCCTTTAAAGAAATTTCTTGAGACAAGCAAACATAGTTTCTAAAACTAGGTACCATCTGTGATCATGTAAGACAATCTATACAAAGTGTTCATCCTCCATAATCATTCTACTAATGTCTATGACTATTCTCCTGAACCCTTGTCCAAATAATTACCTATCAAGCACCCATAATACTGACAGGTAAACTGTATGCCTCACTCTTCATATACAATTTCTGCCAAGGAATCATAGCCAAATAATTCTGGTTTGCCTACACACCTAGTGATGGTTTTTGTCTAATAAAAAGATTTAGAGTCTGTTTCAAAGGATAGGCAAGAGCCAGAACCATAGCTTAGTGAGAATGCTCTATCCCCAGTACCCCTCTCCCAGTACTAACACATGCACACAAATATAGGAGTACATTAAATAGGCATACTGTGGACTTTATATCAGAAAGAAAGCCACTCAGGATCAGAAGGACAGGTAAAATAGTGACTGTCATGGTCTGAATAAGAATGGCCCACATAGGCTCATATATTTGAATGCTTAGTCACTGGGGAGTGGCACTATTTGAGAAGGATTAGAAGCCTTATTAAAGTAGGTGTGGCCTTGTTGGAGGAAGTATGTCACTGGGGATGGGCTTTGAAGTTTTAAAAGTCTACATCAGGATCGATCTCTCCCCCCTCTTCCTCTCTCCCTATAGATCAGGATGTAGGTTTTAGCTACTCCTCCAGCACCACACCTGCCTACTGCCATGCTTCCTCTCACGTTCCCTGCCATGATGACAACTATAAGCAAGTTACCAATTAAATGCTTTCCTTTATAGAGTTTCCTTGGTCATGGTTTCTCTTCACAGCAAAAGAATAGTAACCAAGACAGTGCCTTTTATAATCTGTGAAATCAAGTCAGAAACTAGTAAAACATACTAACAAAACTTGACCTTATTTTCAACTGTGGAGTTCTGAGATCAAATATAGAGGAAGCTATTGCCAAAGAGGGTCTAGGCAAAAAAAGCTTTGAGGCACTGTCCACAAACTACCAAACAAGGCCATGTATAAGCAATGAACACCTGAGTGTTCCAAAGAAATGTGGTCTCAGGTCCCTTTCTTTGGTCCCCATATATTAATTTAAGTTTTGTATAGCTTAAATCCTAAATATTTCTAAATACTCTACATTCTTCAATCTTTTAAAACTACAAATATGTCGTCAAAATAGGATTTTAAATGGCAAGTAGTTTTTCCTTGAATACCGAAATAGATTACACTACTTATTCATATCTTCATTATAAAAATTTATAAAATACTGTAATATACATTTTACTAATACAACTCTTCACTCCAATTTCTGTGGTTCACAACCCTATCTCTTTCTCAGTATTAATGGGGAACAATGTTAGTCAGAGGCTTAAGACAACAGAAAACCAACACCCTAGCATGCAGGAGTCTGAGGTTCAAATCCCAGTGCTAACACAATTTGCATGTGACCTATGAATATCACATTCTCTGTCTCCTTCCCTCTTCTGTGACTGTAATAATTTAACTCTAGATCTAAAGTCCAAAAATGTAAACGAAGTAATGTTTGTTTGTTTATAGACAGGGTCTCCGGTGGCTCAGGCCAGCCTTGAACTCACTATGTAGAGGAGAATGACCTTGAGCTTATGGTCCTCCTGCCACTATCTCTCAAGTGAAAAGATTACAGCATGAGCCATCTAGAAATTTAACCCAGGGTTCCCTGCATACTAAACAAATACTCTCCCAAATGAGTTACATTCCCAGCTCTGGCTGACGGGGGGGGGGGGGTTAATTCTGAGGTTAGCATACATGCAAAACTGGACATGTCATTTTGCCCTTAAATGTGTGTAAGTCCGTTAAGTTTATAGTCATTTTTCCCTAAATGTGAACTTGTTCATCAGGTGTGTGCTATCAAATTCTCCTGTATACCCTAATAATTTCATGGCTATACTCAACTTAGGAAACTACTGAAAATAAAAATCAAGGCCATCCAATACATTTGAGACAAATTTACATGGCTTGAATAATCTAACTTTACACCAAACAGCCTACTCTATCAATGCAACACTCATCTATATTTCCTGGCATCATTGTACAGACAAGTTACCAGCTCTTGACCATAACTAGGTAATCTACTGTTTAAAGACAGACAGTGAACGAGTGCTGTGGGAAATTCTGTATGGCAAATGTGTTGCTAATAAAACACTGATTGGCAGTGGCTAGGCAGGAAGTATAGGCGGGGCTAACAGAGAGAATTAAAAGAACAGGAAGGCAGAGGGAGTCACTGCCTGCCAGCCACCGCCAGGACAAGCAGCATGTAAAGATGCCGGTAAGTCACGAGCCATGTGGCAAGGTATAGATTTATAGAAATGGATTAATTTAAGCTATAAGGACAGTTAGCAAGAAGCCTGCCACGGCCATACAGTTTGTAAGCAATATAAGCCTCTGTGTTTACTTGGTTGGGTCTAAGCGGCTGTGGGACTGGCAGGTGAAAGAGATTTATCCTGACTGTGGGCCAGGCAGGAAAACTCTAGCTACAAACGAGAATGGCCCACATAGGCTTATATGTTTGAATACTTGGTCCACAGTTGGCAGAACTATTTGGGAAGGATTAGGAGGTGTGACTTCATTGGTGGAGGAAGTGTATCTCTGGGGGCAGGCTTTGAGGCTTCAAAATTCTATGCTATTCCCAGTTGGTTTCAGTCAGTCTCTCTCTGTCTCTCTCCCTGTCTGTCTCTCTCTCTCTCTCTCTCTCTCCTTCCCTCCCTCCTTCCCTCCCTCCCTCCACCTCCAACTTAACTGATCAGATGTAAGCTCTTTTTTTTTGAGAGCTTGCATAGTATTTTCTTTTTTATTTATTTATTTATTAAATTTAATTTTACATATCAGCCACGGATTCCCTTGTTCTCCCCCCTCCACCCCTCACCCCCGCCTTCCCCCCAGCCCACCCCCCATTCCCATCTCCTCCAGGGCAAAGACTCCCCTGAGGATTGAGTTCAACTTGGTAGATTCAGTCCAGGCAGGTCCAGTCCCCTCCTCCCAGGCTGAGCCAAGTGTCCCTGTATAAGCCCCAGGTTCCAAACAGCCAGCTCATGCACTGAGGACAGGACCTGGTCCCACTGCCTGGATGCCTCCCAAACAGATCAAGCTAATCAACTGTCTTACTTATCCAGAGGGCCTGATCCAGTTGGGGGCTCCTCAGCTATTGGTTCATAGTTCATGTGTTTCCTTTCATTTGGATATTTGTCCCTGTGCTTTTTCCAACCTTGGTCTCAACAATTCTCGCTCATGCAAACCCTCCTCTTTCTCACCAATTGGACTCCTGGAGCTCCACCTGGGGCCTGGCCGTGGATCTCTGCATTCGGTTCCCTCAGTCATTGAATGAGGTTTTTAGTATGACAATTAGGATGTTTGGCCATCTATCCCCTGAGTAGGTCAGTTCCGGTTGTCTCTCGACCACTGCCAGTAGTCTATTGTGGGGGTATCTTTGTGGATTTCTGGGGACCTCTCTAGCATTTTGCTTCTTCCTATTCTCATGTGGTTTTTAATTTATCATGGTCTTTTATTCCTTGTTCTCCCTCTCTGTTCTTGATCCAGCTGGGATCTCTCACTCCCCTAAGCTCTCTTTCCCTCGACCCTTGCCCTTCATTACTCCTACTCACCAAATGTAAGCTCTTAACTGTTCCTGTCACCATGTCTTTATTCTGCCACCATGGACTCTTACCCTTTGAAACTATAAGCCCCAGATTAAATGCTTTCTTCAAGGTGCCTTGGTCATGGTGTTTTAGCACAACAATAAAAAAGTAACTAAGACAGATACACTGTTTTCAATGCTTCACAGTATGGATTCCTAGAACCTTGAATTAGTATTCCTCTTAGGCTTAGGCAGATTTCAACCACCTCTTTAAACTCTCAGAGGCTTGCTACAACGTGCAAGGGACCTCACCATGTCAACGCTTTTATATGTAAACACTAATGTTAGCAATACTACCAAACACACTGCTATTCACAGGATAAGGCTCTCTTTCCCCAAGAACACTCAAAGTAATGTTCTAACTTGCTGCTCTCCTGGCAGAGAACTGCCCAAGACAACAGATATTTGAAAGGGGATAATCTACATATATTCTAGCCACTCAGTTCTCTAAGTCTCAAGCAAAAGGTGTTTTTACCTTCCCTTCAAGAGTTATAGAGTCTTGTCAGAAGACATTTCTATCTTCTTCTAAAAGCTACCATGAGGTAAGAAGAAGTAACTCAGTGTTACTGCTCTTGCAATTCTAACACTCATATGGGGGCTTACAACCACTTCTAACTCTAGTTCCAAGGCATCTAACACCTTCTCTGGCCTCTGCAAGTTCCTGAACCTATGTAGTATACATAAAAATCACACAGGGATACAAACATACACATAAATAAGTAAATAATTTTAACTAAATAAAGACTGTCTACTATGCCAGACATACTACAGATGCCTGTAATTACAACACTGCCAGTGGTGCTGAAACAGGACAACTTAAGAGTTTGGGGTCAGCCTGGGAGTGACAGACTTTGAAGAGGAAAACAACTAAGAACATGATATCATCAGGTCACTTGCCTGCCAGTTCTGAAGTGACTTTCAAGAAGCTCAAAGATAAATTCTACTCCACTGAGGGCCACTGTCCTCAACCCTGGATTTGGCATATTATCTCCCCCATTCTCCTGAAGGTTCCTGGTCTTTTTATTTGATTTTGAGGGTGTGTGTTTGTTTTCCATGCACAAGAGTAAAGCCAGGGCTTGATGCATACTAACCATGTACAATTAGCATCAAGCTGCAACCTCAGTTCATCCTTTTGTCTGATGGGTCCAGTGATGTATATTTGATTGAAATCACCTTAAAATATTTTTTGGAAGTGCTGTGGGGGGGGGGGG
>CABHPQ010172231.1:27319-52720 GCA_902168405.1 Peromyscus aztecus | reverse complement strand
GTGTGTGTGTGTGTGTGTGTGTGTGTGTGTGTGTGTGTGTGTGTGTGCACAGTCAAGTGCCTTCTCACTCAGGCTTTCAAACAGCTCCTTTTGTATGAGTTGCCTCAGGCACTGGGCAGCTAGGGATCTTATTTTAACGGAATTAAACTCTTTAATGGATTTTCCTCCCCATGCCCTGAGAATATTTCTTGTTTGAGAGATGGCTTCCTTTTCAAGAAGTTCTGTTTGTCTCAACAAAAGACCAGGAGCAAATGTATTTGTAGTAATAAGGGGGGAGGGGGGAGGGCCGAGCAAAGCAATTAGCTGCTGCTGCCTTCTCCCCCTCCCTCCTCCTCGCGCCTCCTCCCTCCTCTCCTTCCTCTTCCTCTTCCTCCTCCTCTTCCTGTATTTTCAGAGTCAGGCATACTTTATAAGCATTCTTCTTGGGACAGTCCAGATGGCTCAGCCATTAAGAGCACCAGCTGCTGTGGTGATATTGTTCCCCAAAATATTGTGCACCCTAATAAACTTATCTGGGGTCAGAGACAGAACAGCCATTAGATATAGAGGCCAGAAAATGGTGGCACACACACCTTTAATCCTAGCATTCCAGAGGCAGAGATCTGTCTGGATCTCTGTGAGTTCAAAGCCACACTGGAAACAGCCAGGCATGGTGACACACGCCTTTAATCCCAGGAAGTGATGGCAGGAGGCAGAAAGGTATATAAGGCGTGAGGACCAGGAACTAGAGCCTGGTTAAGCTTTTAGGCTTTTGAGCAGCAGTTCAGCTGAGATCCATTTGGATGAGGACACAGAGGCTTCCAGTTTGAGGAAACGGGATCAGCTGAAGAATTGACGAGGTGAGGTTAGCTGTGGCTGGTTCTGTTTCTCTGATCTTTCAGCGTTCACCCTAATACCTGGCTCCAGGTTTGTTTTTGTTAATAAGACCTTCTAACAATTTGTGCTACAAACTGTTCTTTCTGGAAGACCTGGGTTTGATTTCCAGCACCCACGTGGCAGCTCACAACCTCAGTAACTCCAGTTCCGGGGAATCCATTACCCTCTTCTGCCAGTGTGGGCACTGGGCAGTCCTGTGGCACGCAGACAGAGGCAAAGGTAAAACATCCATACACAGTAAGAAACACTTTAAAAAATTCTTCATCTGTCTTGATGCAAACTTAGAATTTTGCATGAAATGACCATCCTAGGAAAAGCCTGCAGAAACAGCATCCATGAGTGCTGCTAACTCGTGGGTAAGTGGACAGATCCTGCCTGTGGGACGTCTCTCCTTCTGAAGGGCTGGGGAAAGTGGGGCCTTCCCATTCCTCTTTCATTCCATGGGGCTTGAATATTAACATTGCAGGTGAAATACATGTTTCAGACTTGCAAATTTTTGTCACGAAATCAAAGGGAATAGAGAATTGTAAGAGCAGAGGGGGAGTGTGTGGGAGATAAGAGGGACTCTTAGTGTCAGTAGGATGGAAATCAAGACGGTAATGAGGAATGCTGGGGTAAATAATTTCCATTTTATCCCCAGTAAGAATATTCCCTCCCTCACCTTTCAGATTCCCTGCTCACCTCCTCTGCATCCCAAACAAATGATTATCGACTCTCTGCTCCTGAAATGACCCTGAAGTGGGTGTAGTTACGGAATTCTGAAGTGCTTCTCTCTGGGGCCCGCTTCCCTAAGCTGGTGGACTGTCGGCATTAGCAGGGATCTGGTCTTAGACATGTTTTGCTGGTGGACTGTCGGCATTAGCAGGGATGTGGTCTTAGACATGTGTTTTGCAAAGCCCCATTTGTTTGTATCATTTGAATTTGTGAGCGTAGCAACACCTCCCCGAGCATATTAGATATTCTCATCTTGGGGATTCATAGTGAACTCTGGAATTTCTGCAGAAAAACAAGAGGGCCTGTATAACACGTCCAGTGAAAGCTAGCAGAAATGCAAAACGAAGTGGATAGCTGCAGAAGCTCCTCCTCCAGCTTACAACGACACGGATTTCTTTCTGTCTCCCTTCATCAGTACACATGCTGACACATTCTCTGGCCCAAAGGACAGAGACAATCTTGGAAAAAAAATTTTTTTTTTTATTTTGACAACACTGTATCTGGCATGAGTTTAGCCTGCCAGTCTGTGGGAAGGCTCAGACAAAAGCACTAAGTGAGCCAAGCCTGGAGGAGACAAAGAAACAGAGCTCCTCTCTTACCCTGGATCACCAGTGGCTGGTGGGGGTGGGGCGTTTCGGGACTGGCACGGCACTCCTCCTTTAGCTGCTTTGGTGTGAGAACCAGTGACTTCACCTCTTATCACACATTTCTTTTTCTTTTATGTGTGTAGGAAGCACCCCACGGTAAGGTAACACCAGCCCAAGGAACCAGCCCTTTCTGGGATGGGCATCAAAGTGGGGCTGCCTCCCTCCCCTTGGTAAGGAGTGATGCTCTGTACAGGATGCTGGGGTGCAACCCTTCATCCTGTCTCCTACTCTCCTCACCCGCATTGCCTTCTCTGCACCCACACAGAGGAACAAGAAAACTCACCAGTGCTCAGTGCTTTCCAGGGAGAAAGTGTCTTTCATTCATACCTTTTAGCATCTGAACCCAGAGGTCTGCCAACTGGATTGACTTTTAAGGGAGGAGACAGCAGCCAACCTCCACCTAGAGAGGGATCCCATTCTTTTCTTAAACACTGGGAACTAGGAGAGTAGCAGCTGGGAACCTCTGAGCCATCCCCTCAGCCCCATACTATAAATTTTAAACTGGGAGTAGGTCAGTCCAAATTAGTTGACAGCCTGAAGGGTAGAGATATGTCAGAAGTTACAGGACGTCCCATTTGGGAGGTTTAAGGGAGCACTTTCATTGGGGACACATGTGGGGCTTACTCTCATCACCAAATTACCCAACACAACAGGCCAAGTCTGAAATGACTGTGATGTAAATACTTCAAATACCAGGATACTTAAAAATTACATAATCTCTTAGGTAGCCATAACCCCCTACTCTAACTTTTTCTTATACAACCCTTCAGAAGCTTTTCTTATAGGAAGTTGAGGTAAGTCTGCCTGCTGGAGTCAAGGTGACTCACTGGTGGCCCGGGTGGACATCCATTCTGTAATATGCTAAACCTTGTTCCCTCAAAGTGATCAGCGTATTGGGATGATTTGTGTTTGAAACCAAGGTTGTCTTTTTGATAATGTCTTAGGTAGAAGGAATTGCATGTTCAAATGTCTTTGGTGATAGCAGGGAGTATGGCTGAACTCAGCTGAACACTGACAGTCTTAGAGGAAAAAGAATGTCAGATACGTATACATGCCCATTGGCAGGTTCTATGTTGTCTACTTAATATATAGGTTTATAAACACAAATTTCCCCCAGGTGCTGTCTCTGCACACAGCGGCTCCCATTTCTCCTGTCCTCAAAAGGCAAGCGTACAAGCAATGGATTCCTGTGATAAGACCTCCCAAATCTTTCCACGTTAACCCTGAAGTGCTTACCTGGGGGCCAGATGTGTGTTCCAGCCCCTGGGGGAGGAGTGACTGTGCTTGGAGCCTGCCTCCTTTCCTTTAGACAGGAGAGGGTAATATCAATGCTTCCCCACAAAAGCACCTCCACATTTGAATATATAAATGATAGACTTCTCTATCCCTTTTACGTATTTCGATGACAGGTAGATTCAAAAAAACATCTCCCCTTAAAACTGAGATGTTGATATAAATATCTGACGGGGAATTCTAATCACAGTATACATTGAACAGGCGCACTGATCCTGTATACCTGGAAAAGATTTTTCAAACAGACTTTGTCAGCTCGGCGATGGCATTCCTTGTCAAACAAAAGCATGCCTAAAGACACATTTCAAGAGCAGGCGAGGCGGCGCTTGCTTTCCTGCAGAAAATCGAAAAGGAACTCCGAGGCCAAGAACAAACAGAATAGAGAACCAACGAATAACAGAGCACAGTTCTGAGGAACACTTTCAGGGAACCAAATACGTTTTCAAAAGACCACATCAATAATTAAACATTAGCAAGTCAAATTCCATTTTTCATTTGTTGCGATTGTCTAAGATATGTAATGAAGAAATGAAATGATTGATTCGGTCTCAGCAAAAAGGCACAAACTAACACTCTTAATCTAGAGGGCAGGTAGAGCCAGGGTAGTAGAGGGAAAGAAATCTTGTTTTTTTTCAAGGAATACTTGTACAAATTGACTTATCTCCAGTTATGTCTTAATGCAAGCGTTTCAATCAATGGTCACTGAATTACAAGTTCATCGCATTCTTTTAAAGAGGAAGATCCTATTTCTTCACTCAAATTTATGTTAGTCTCACAGTGTAACTTTGGCTGACTGACGTTGTGCAGTATGCTAGGCACAAGTTACCGCTATCCCAATATCCACGTGGTTTCTTACAGCTGGAGCATTTTTTTTTTTCCTGGACAGAAAATAGTTGCAACTTAGAGTAGAATTGAGTCTAGACATTGCCAACAGATTTAATTATGTACAGGAAGAATGAATTTGGTCTGTCATAGACATTTTCTGAACTTCCCACATACAGGATGGTAAGGCAAGGCACGTTTGAAAATGAGAAGAGACGACTCGTTGTCTGAAGAGATGGTTGTGGACATGTGGGTGACACTAAGGCTTGTGGCAGACGTGTGGGTGACACTAAGGTTTGTGGCAGACGTGTGGGTGACACTAGGGCTTGTGGCAGATGTGTGGGTGACACTAGGGCTTGTGAAAAGCAGGGAGGGAGCTTTAGTTTGTCCAACTGTGGGGCGTTGACAACCATTACTCTCTTCTGTGTTCAAAGGGCTTTAAATCCACAAACTGGACTGGAGTAGAGATGAGCAGGCTTGCTTTTGATAGCACACCACGTGCGAATGTAGAGTCCCAGTCCCGCTTCTCCTTACTGCTAACTGAAACACCTCTTTAATACAGCGAAAAGGAAAAAAGGATGAGAAAGGACTTCTCATTTGATTTGTTAAGGCCTGTTCTTTGTTACAAAAGGGAAAAGAACAGATCACTGAAGACATTTGTTCTTTCCCATGTATTTTTTGGGTAAAATGAGACCTTTTTTGACAGTCCACTTCCACAGGTACCTGCAGACCCACCATTTCCAGGTCCATAATACTGGAGAAGTTAGTTGACTTCTTGGTTCCACAACTGTGTGTAGGAAGAGCGCTTATCTAATAAAATAATTGGGAGGATTGCACACACACATGTCAAACATGTACAAGTGCTTGTATCTGGCTGGCACGCGGCACAGGCGTGAGTGTGCTGTCATTCACCACATCCACGCAGACACAAGGCTACCTTTTAACTTGTTTGTTTTTTTCCATGGTGTCCTTTGAACTCCAAAGCCTCCTAATATTTACAAAGTCTAATTTATGAATTTCTTATTTATGGATCCCTCCTCTGTTGTCATACTTACAGACTCCTTGTCCAGCTTCAGGGACGTGAAGATTTTTCTGTTCTCTGAAAAACGCTTGCTATTCAGTTGAGCCCTTATGTTTAGCCTGTCTCTGCGCTGGCAGTCATGTATTCTTCCAATGGGTAAATGTGCGGATAAAAGGGTGTGGTCCCCTCCTAAGGAAGCTGATCGTCTGGAGCACGCACAGAAGTGACACAGCACACAGCTCCTCTGGTGGTGAGAGCCCTATCTAGAGCTTCAGAATAGGACAGCTGAGCTTGTGCAAGTGAGGACTCACTTCCAGGCAGATGCCAGTGCCACAGACAAGGCGTCCCGGAGGAGAGCTGAGTGGGCGAGGAAGATGAGGCTGGTCTTAGGGACCTTGACTTTGAGGGGGTCCATGAGCTAGCCGGCTGAAGCTCTCCAGACCACTTACTTTATTTATGTAGCTCTCTAGTTTAGGAAAATGGGTTGGGCTGAAGATAGGTGATTTAGGTATCTCCATGTAATCCTTGTGAGCATGGGCTTGGGTATGTTGGAACACAATGAAATCATTTTCCTATGGCTGGTGGAACGTGTCTGAATTCCTCATTAAATGTACAGAGGCACTCTCTGGAAGCCAATTAGCCTTCAGCTTGATAACTCATCATGTATTAATGCATGAGAGTTTAATTGCTTCTCATCTCAAACGACTCTTCTCTGCGGTAATTTTATTCTTTCGGAAGTAGGTAAGTGACTGGTTTGTTGTAACAAACCTCAGATTTCTTAGCAGCTAACTGCAATAAAAGTCTCATTGTCATATATGTTGCAGTCCCACCCAGGGCTCCCGGCTGGCAGGAAGAGACTTCCACGTGGTGATTCAAGCACCCAGTTCTTTCCACCATTTGTTCTAGTGTCTTCTAAAACCCCAGGAGATCTTCATGATGGGGCATCCCTATTAGCCCCCGTGGCCCGGGAATGGCCTTGGTTCACAGTTCCTGCATTTAGATCGAGGGAAGCTGTTTCTGAGGGGCAGCTCCAAAGTCAGAGGAGTTGTGGGTTTGGATGGACTGTGGTTAGCCCTCTCTATCATGGTAGGTATGCTGATAGATGCTCTAACAGGTGTCCGGAGTAGTTTAAAAACTGCATTACAAACACATATAGTCATTGACTAATTTGATCTTTTTGAGCCCATTATATATGCTTAGCACCATTATGAGCATAATAGGAACAGAATTAAAGTGTGGATTGATCGATCAAAAAGTATTTATTAGGAACTTATGATCATAGCACTTTATGAATGGTAGGCTTTATTTTATTTTGAGATAGGGCTCATGTAGCTCAGTCTGGTCACAAATTGCTATGTAGCCAATGACGACCTTGACTTTCTGATCCTTCTGTCTATGTCTTCTGAGTGCTGGGATTATAGGTGTACACCACCATGGCCGGTTTTGTGTGTTGCTGGGGATGTCACACCCAGGGCTTCACATAAGCATCCTACCAACTGAGTTACAGCCCCAGCCCCATTCAAATGGTGACCTTTATTCCCCTTGAAGATCTGAAGTGATTAGCTGGAGAGACTAATAGAACAAATTTGTCCCCAAAATGTTAAATCAGAAGGACTGCACATAATGCTCTGGAGACTAAACCCTGAAGGATGAGAATACTCAGGGCAGGCAGCCCTGAAGCAGGACCAGGCTTACAGAATGGGAATTTGATGGATGACGTGGAGAGGAAAGAATGACCCCAAAGAGGAGCATTGGAGAAGTGATGATGTAGAGGTGCCATGAATGTCTGAGGATGGTGTGGGACATGTGTGGGACCATCTCACTAAAGTTGTTCTACTTGTTCCTGAAGCATAAAAAGTAGTTCTGTAGACTTGCCCTGGGTTTGGATTTATGGGGAGGGGCCTTGCCGGGTAGGGATGGGTGGACTGTAGACCGAGAAAACAGTCATATTTTTAAACCAAGCCTCTGAATTGTTATTCACCGGGGCAGGTGCTCCAAATCGCGGGCTTTACTTCCGTGTTTTATTGTTTCTCACATTGCCACTCGGTGTAACTTGCTCACTCTCTGTAGTGGGCTCTAGGGTGAACAGTAGCGGGGATTTATTTACTCAGTGATGGCTAATGATTCTCCTGAGTCGAGCAGGGTAAGATAGCTCGTGGAAAATAAGGCTATCTTGGCTGAATGGGGTCATCTTATAAAGGGTTTTGACAGTCAGATGGCGGAGCTCAGGCTTGATACAGCAGGGACCAGGGAGCTATTCAAAGTTTCCAAATAGGTGGGCAACTTTTTGAGTGTGTTAGTTAATGAAGATTCATCTTCCATCAATATGCAGGGTGTCTAAAGGTGAGGGAGCCTGATGGGATGGAGTTCTGGATGACTTTTTTTTTTTTTTTTAAATCCGAGGGGTGGGGCTGGAGAGATGACTCATTCAATAAAGTACTTGTAATGTAAGATGTAAGAGGACCTCAGTTTGGATCCCCAGAACTCATATAAAAGCCTAGGGGCAGCACATGCATCTGTGATCCTATTGCTGAGGGATCGGAGGTGCAGACAGGTGAATCCCTGGGGCTCATTGGTTATCCAGCCTGGCCTAACTGATGATTTCCCGATTCAGTGAGAAAATGAGGTAGAGGGTGATCAAGGAAGACATCCAACATACATCGCTGGGCTCCATGTGTGCTCACATGTGCACCTGCACACATACACAGCACACACACGCACACACACACACACACACACACACACACACACACACACACCAGAAGTGTAGGCATGAGGGCAGGTAGAGAGGAAATGGTAAGGTTTGCTCACATGACAATGGCTGATATCTGAATAAGGAGGTAAAGCTGGGCATGAGCCTGGGACCGGATGTTTGAATGCACTGCCAAGGAAGGGCATTAGGGGGCGGTAGACCACGGGGAGGAGAGACTGCAGAAGAACCAGGCGCTGTCAGTAGGCCCCAGGAAGAGTACTCCCTTTCTCCTCCATCAAGGGAATGCATTTACAGCTCAGTCCAGCCACTTGAACCTCCCAGTGTGAAGGCCATGCTCAGTCTCCTCAGGTACGCTGCAGCCCTCGCATCAGAGGATAAAGGATCACGAGCCAAGACGGAAGGCTTTCGAATAGTCTCTAATTTTTATTGACAGCCTTGCAAAGTTCTAGATGCACTTAGCACCTCCAAAGAAGTGCTAAATGATTTAACATTTTGGGGACAAATTTGTTCTATTAGTCTCTAGTGCCAAATTCACCAAAAATATCTCATTAGCTGTGCATTGTGATTTCACTAGGGTGCCCTGCTCTTGGCTGGATTCCAAAGAACACATTTGTATAAAAATGTTCCCATTATGGAGTGTGAGAGCTATTAATGGAACACCATATGCAACCTAGCCTCTCCTTTGCCTCTGTCCGCCTTGCAACCCGAAGCTTGTGTTTTCCATCCATTTTTGCCAAGTGACCCGCTTTGCAGGGGTTAAACTTTACCTAATAGGCGGAGGCCTGGGATGCTGCAGCAATCCATCTTTCATCGGGGTTTAGGCCTCTGAGTCGTCCCCTTCTGCAGTGCTCACTGCCAAACCTGACCCTTTATTCCATCCCAGCTTGGGGAAAGAAAGGGAAGAGTCAAGACCCAGAGTGGGCACCAAGCCCAGACCTACAACTGTGATTGATTGACTCACATTGCTGTTGCTAGCCATTAAAAGAAATGGGGTGGGGGTTGGGGGTTGTGGTTTGCAATGACTGGCAGGTTTGACCGGTTTTGGCCTTTTGCTATATTAAAACTCATCAGTTCCCGCCCCTCACCCCCATCCTCACTTTTTTAAAAATCATGTACAAAAATTCAAGAATGATGTTTCCACACTTGTTTTTCACTAAAATTCTTGACTATCAAAATGTCTCTGGTTCTTTTTTTCATTTTTATTTTTTAAAATAATATCTTCTATTTTGTAGGTGTCCAAGAAGCTTTAAACTATCATTAAAAAATGACACCAGTGAAAAATAAATGGAAGATGTCTGCTGATCACCAGAAGAAAGCTGTAGAGAAGCTTGATAGTAGAGAGTCAAGGAATCATATACAAGCCAAGGAGTCCACTTTGTAGATAGAAACACTTGGTTGAAAAAGAACAGTTTTCAAAAACATACAACCCTGGCATTGTTAATGTTAAAATGGTACTATTGGACCTGGACCCAGAACAGAAGAGCTAAGGACGGCATCACAGGCTGGTGTGCAGGAGAAAGGCACAGAGCTTAGCTCACTTGAAGGAAATGTAATTTTGAAAGTAATGCATTAATTTCACACACAATGAATACTTGCACTGTTGGGTAATGTTACAAAAGTGAACAAGGTATCCCTAAACTCAAAATATTGTCATGTGACATGGGAAAACAAATACATGTTTTTTTTTTTAAATCTAAAAAGGTAAAATTAAAGGTTAATAATCAAACAAAATGAAAACAGGAGCTGTAGCCAGGACGTTGGGCTCACTTGGATGACAGAACCTCTTCCTGCTGGAGCTGGAGAGGGAGCAAAGCTTGGCGGCTGTTCATGTCTTGCATGGGCCCTTCCCTTTGGAGCACAAGCTGAATGTGGGAAGCTCTAGAGGCCAATTTTAGATTGGTTACTTCATTTTCAGGAATGCCACCACTCTAGCCTTTTACCACAAACTCATTTCCATTCTGTCTGTGAAAAGCCTCAGTTTGAAATAAACCCATTTCTTTTTAAGAGCATGAAATTATGTGAAAGTTAATTTGTTTCCCTGGGGTATATACCTCCAACTAATAAATTATCTTGGGTAACACGGGAGATAGTTTAAAAACATAACACAGAATGATGTTAAATTTTATTGGTAGATCAAAGAGCTCGAGATAAAAATTTCTATGTAGAACTTCCTAATCATATGTCCATAATTTTAAATTAATGATTCTCGATTGAGACACTTTGGGGCGGGTTGAAGCGTTCTGAATTAGATCCAAGTCCTGAAGTTGCTGCTGACATGTAGCTGAGACCAGGGATACTGCTTTATATCCAGCAGGGTATGTATGATCACTCACTTATATGGCATGTTTATTGCTGTTTTTATTTCAAACATTATTCATTGAAAAAGAGAAAACAATTTCCTTAATGGGTTTGTGTAACTATGAGAATGAGGTAGCAGGGCCGGGAAAGATGGGCCAGCAGTTAAGGGGACTGGCTGCTCTTTCCAAGGACCCAGGCTCCTCCCAGTGCCCACATGGCAGTTCACAACTGTCTGTAATTCCAGTTCCCGGGATCGGTGCTCCCTTCTGGCCTCTGTGAGCACCAGGGTTGCAAACGGTGCATGGCCATCCACGCAGGCCAAACACTCCTGCTTGTAAACAGGCGTCCTTTCTATTCTTCTTGCTTATCTAGTCCCCCTGCTGTGTGAGTGGGTCTCTGCCATCGAGGACCACTCTGCTACACCACTCACAGTCCGAATTCCACCCAGAGAAGCACACAAAATTTCGTCTCTTCTGTTTTTCTATTGAAAATTTATTTATTTTATGTGTGTATGTGTGTGTGCTAGAGTGCATGTCTGTGCACCACGTGTGTACGTGAGCCCATGTGCATCGGAAGAGGGTGTCAAATAGTCTGGAACTGGAGTTACAGGCAGTTGTGAACTGCCATGTGGGTGCTGGGAACCGAATCAGAGTCCCCTCCGAGAGCAGTAAGCACTCTTAACTGCTGAGCCGTCTTTCCAGTCCCGAAGATTTGTCTCTTTAAAGACCAATCAGAGCAGCTTAAAATTACCAACTACCAGGGCCGAAGCATCAGGAAGGAGAGGTGAAATGGAGCAGAGGTGTTCTTAAGGGAAACATTCTAAAAGATTTAAGCAGAAAGGGATGTAGGCTTATGTGAACTGCAGAGACCATCTATGAGCATTAGAAGACCCACAGTTAAGTGTAATTCCCGTTCACAAGAGAAACATTTGAAAATGGATATTGCGAGTCAAATGATGAAGACTTGCAATCCCATCATCCCACGATGCTGCCGTGGGGCTGCAAGCAACAATGCCCGCAGCAGATCAGAGTGCGGGTAAATATAGTAACCGCTCACTGCGGGCGGGCCACTGTCCTGCTCTGGGCGATGTTTCCGGCAGCCACTGGAGCCTTTATGCCTCGGTGGGAAGGTGGAGAGGTGTGCGTGACAGCTCTACTCGGGAGAGTCTCGGTGTGCTGTCAGACCTTTCCGTCCACGCGCGTGCGTACCCGAGGGACAAACTCTGAGTGTGCGCTCTTGCTGTTGCTCTCTCAGGTGTGGGAACTTTTGAAGGGATGGACTTTGATACAGACACGTGGATTGTTCATCTTGGTACAGCTGCCAACCAGAAGTCTTGAAATACATTCCCGGAGCACAGCCTGTGTCAGATACTACCTTCACTTCCTGGGCGTCACTTCAGTATTCACTCCTGTGGGTAAACTAGTTCCACAGAGAAGAGGGGCAGTGTTTTGACTCCAAGCAGCACATGTGAAGGTGAGTGATCTGGCTGTGATCTGGCTGGGGAATGCTCCCCACAGTCGTGTGTGTGGATTCCTGGTCCACAGGTGGAGATGCAGCTTTGGAAAGTGTGCAACCTCTAAGAGGTGGAGACTTGTTGGAGGAAAATGAGTCACTGAGGATGGTCCTTGAAGACTGAGAGCCCAGCCCATGTCCTGTCTCCTCTCTGCATCCCGACTAAAGATCCCTTCCTCACTACCAATTGCATCCCTTCTGAAACCATGAGCTGAAAGAAAGCCTTCCTCCCAGCTGTTGCCTCCGTTCAGGTGTTCAGTCACAGCAAATACTTTACATACATAGACAAGTAACTAACAGGGTGTACAACTTCAATTTCTCCTTAGCACAAGCAAAAGTCCTCCAGGCTGAGAGTGATGGGGCACCTCCCTAACGGGGTAAGGAAAGTGGGGTGAGATGGAGACCACACACACAGGGAAGTAAGCGATGGGCTTACTTTTCATGGAACAGCATTCTCTTAGCGGGCATTGCTGGCGGCTGGCAAGAGCACGTAGCTCAACCTGGGCACATGCTAGAGACCCTGTGAAGTGCTTCTCACGGGTTGGGGTGTTTGATTCTCACCACCGTTTGATGTAGGTCATATTAATCTTCCCCTTTCACAGGTGTGTAGATAGAGATATGTGGAGATTAAATTACTGTTCCCAGGTCTTGCTGTTGAGAATGGACAGAACCAGAATTAGCTCCTAGATGACCTGATGCCAGAGCATGGGGACAAGAGAGGTTCCATGGAGGGTCTGTCATTTAAAGGGTTTTGGCAGAGAAACATGACGCCAGATAGAAAGGAGCCACGATTCTAGTTAAGAGAGTAACTGCAGTTAGGGTTTCAGCCCCCACCATATTTTCACTAGCAGTCACTTCTGGTTATTTCCTTCTGTCACCATGGAATACAGGCAAGAACTCAATTCCCAAGTGACCACAGGGCTCTGGAAAAACCCAACGGTGAGCCGATAGTGTAACTGATGAGTGGCAACCTGGAGCTGGTAATGCCCTCTGATCATCATGGGGTATGAAACCCAAACTCCCATGATTTTAGTGAGCGCTTGAATTCCTCAGCTAGGAGGGATCTTGGCCAGTTCGGGCTAAGTTGAAGTTCTGTTTCCACATTAATGATTCATCTTCCAAACAGTGAAGTTGCTGAATAAAAGTGAAATGGGGCTTTCAAGCGCCTCTGGCCTTTTCTGAGTCCGGCCTCCCTGGGCGTCCCACTGTGCGGGTGTTTCTTGTTCTTGGTGTGAGCTCTACCTTAAAGCAGGTACTTCTGAAGCAGGGCTTCTCAAGTGGCCGGAACCTTTAAGGAAAACTACAGGGAGCCCCTCTGGACTCAGGTGAGGTGGAGACTTGATCAATTAATCAGCGCCAGGTTTTGTTGATCGCTTACTCTACAGGTCTAGGCCTGTCCCAAGTCCATTAATAAGCAGGTAGATTTTTAAAAAGCATAAAGGTGACCATGTCTTGTGGTTAGCATTTTTTCCCTCATCGCAGGTTATCTCGGAGACAAAGGTGGGTCCGTATTTCAGGGCTGTCAGGGGCAGGTGTTCCTGCATTCTATGGGTCCTGGACTGTCTGCTTTGCTTTTTCATGGAGCATGGGTAACAGCATCACCATGCTTCTGGGAGATGTCTGAGTGAGGAATGGCAAGCCTGTTCAGTGAGCTTCACCGTTAATGGACAGGAGTGAGGGGAGAGTCGTGATACAGAGCAGACGTGACTTTCTTCAGTTCAGATGCTCAGGTTCAGGTTAGCTAGCGCTGCAGAAAGCTATTCCAAAAGTTTCTGAAAGCAGAGGAGTGTTTGTCTCTACTCAGGGTCCCATTCCCGAGTTACCCTATTTATTTTGAACAATTTTCTGTACTTCTTTTAATTATGTATATGGGTATGGGTATGTGCATGTGAGTGCGGGTACTCATGGAGGTCAGAGGTGTAGGATTCCCATGGGGCTGGTTACAGGCAGCTGTGTGAGTCACTTGATGTGGGTGCTGGGAACTGAACTTGTGTCCTCTGCAAGAGAAGTAAGTGCTCTTCGCCACGGAGCCATCTCTCCTGGCCCTTGTGTTAATCTTGTTTTCACAAAAAGGTGTTGCTGTTTCCTAAGACATGCAAGTCCATAAACGTTTCCATCTGGTCATAAGTCAAAGGCACCTTGGTTTTCATGGCAAATGGTTGTAGGGAGGCTGGGGAATCCAGAATTCCTGCCTCATGTTTATGGACCTGGGAACTCCCAGATTTCCATCTTACACTCCATCTCTGAAGGACAGCTAAGTCCTCTGTGCTCTAGAGCTGAATGGGGCCAGGCCTTGTCAAGGTGGCAATTCGCTGATGTCCCTGAGACCTGTCCACCTCTGCTGTGACTGGCAAAAGCCGAGTGTGTGGGCACTGGTCTAGCATGAAGGAGTGTTTGTGTAGTGGAAGAGGAAGGACAGGTGGCCAGATGGAGTGAGAAGGCCCCCAGGCAGCTCTGAGAGAGGAGGTAATTTGATGCATTTGATGGTTCTAATAGTACCCCTGACCGAGGGGCCAGATGGAGCTCTGGATCCTGCAGATTCCAGCTGCCCCACCCAGACTGCTTCTGCTGCTAAAACCCATGGCATCATTTGGGTCAAGCAGTTGATACTGGTTCTCCCCAGTGCTCTACTCAGAAGGAGAAAGTTAAGAGTATAGCAGGACCTTCCCATGTGATGCTGGCCTACCTTTTATTGTTAAGGGCTAGTCATGCGTTGGCATCTTAGGGCCTCCTTGAAGCAGACTGTTTCAAATATCTGCCTATTAGACATGGTCCATGTTAACCCTTTATACCATGGAATAGGAACTAGTAGGGAAAGGGCCAGTGCTGGGTATATGGACCTTGCAGCAGCCCATACTTCCCCTGCATGACTTCGCCTTCCCTGATCCCCATAGTCAATCATTCAACCAAGGCTCAAAGGCATTTGGGTTTTAACCTCACCTAAGCACTGGTAACTTTAAGTAGCTCTTTGGTGGAAATATTCTTTTCTCTGTGTATGTGTGTAGGTGCCTGTGTGTATATGGGTGCGCATACCCACCTGTGTGTGTGTGTATGGAGGCCAGAGGTCAGCCTTGATTGTTCCTGAGCTGTCTACCTTGTTTTCTTTCTGAGATAGTGTCTTCCACTGGAATCTGGAGCTTGCTGACAAGCAAGGCTGTGAGCTGTAGTGATCTGCCTGTCTCCATCTCCTCACTGCTGGGATTACAATTACATCCCATCATGCTCTGCTTCTTATGTGGGTGCTGGGGATTGAACTCAGGTTCCCGTGCTTGTCTAGCAAACTGACTTCTTTCTTTCCTTCCTTTCTTCCTTTCTTTTCTTTTTCCCCCCTGACTGAGCTACCTCTCCATCTTGTGGGAATATTTCTAAAAGATATTTGTGCTTTTTCACTTTTGGAAGCAATATGCAACGAATACAGTTTTTAAATTCTGCTCTTAACATGTGCCATAGTAATAACTCTGGAATCAGAGCTAGGTACTGTGGGCAGAGCTGGCTGAGTCTGACCCCAGAAGACCCTGACACACGCTCTAAAAAGCCCCCTGAGGCCAGGCTGCTTTGGCTTGATTTTCCAGTGCTTGGAAAGGCCAGGTGAACCCAAGGGGCACCTCGGTCTCCTTGGGAGAGTGGGGTGAGTGGCTCTCGGACCAGTGGTTGTATAAATCAAGGGTTGAGGCCCACTTCACTGTGAAATTACCATCTTTTGTGTCCTTCCATGGGCGTGGCCTTGGCTGCCCAGTTAGGAGTTCTTGAGTACTACACTATACAGAGCTACATCAAAACAAGCATCTCTTCAATTTACAGCTACAGCTCCCCAGACCTTTTGGTTTAGTGATGGTGATGGTCAGTGTCAATTGACAAGTTGATAAAACCTAGACTCACCTGAGAGATGAAACCCTGGGCAGGCCTGGGGAGGGTTACCTTAGTTCCGTTCAAAGACATAGGGCGGTATGCCTACTGTGGGTGGTGTCATTTCCTGGACTACCCAATAGTGGAGAAAGTTAGCTGAGCCCCAGGGAGCATGCATGTTCTTGCCTTGCTGTGGATGTGACGTGACCAGCTGCTTCCAGCTAGTGTTGCCTTGCCTTCCTGCCATGATGGACAGTGCCTTGAGCTGTGAGCTAAAACAAACCCTTCCTGTCTCAAGAAGCTTTGCTGGAGTCTTTTATCAAGGCGGCAGAGGAGAAACCGAGACAGTGACTTGCAGTGTGTGACCCCTCTGATGGAACTTTTCTAATGGTTTGAGAACTTTAGCACATTCTGGTGGTGTGAAAGCTCAGTCCTGATGCTGTCTCCCAAGGGAAGTCTTTTCCAATCCCTGCTGGTAGAAGCTCCCACCTCTGAAAACAACCCTGGACACTTTTTGCTTCTCTTCAGGGACTTACCCTGTGCTGCTGTATAGATCTGTATTTTGTGTGCACCACTTTCTTGATTGGATTGTGAACTGAAAGACAGCAATATCTCTTCAGTCATGTTTGTGACTGGAGCCCATTGATGGGAACTTTGAAGATAAGGTGAATGTGTATTGAATGACATTTCCTGGAAATGAAGATAGCAGTGTTTTTAATTCATGTATTTGATCTGTTAATGTATAAGTGCGGCACTGCCTATACAGTAGAGTATCATCAGTGGTCCTCCAGGGCAAACATAATCAATAGGAAATATGCTATATTTATATAAGACACATAGATCAGGCTGACAGAACAGGGACTCAGACAAGATCTATTGCAGCTGTGTGTCTGAATTCCACAGAGCAGCAGGCTGGAGACACAGGTAGCTTTTCTGTTTTAATGTTAGAATTCCTTCTTCTCTGGGAGGCCTCTATTCTTGCTCTTAAGAAATTCAACTGTTTAGATGAAGCCATTTACACAGTAGAAAATAATCTGCTTTATTTGAACATTATTAATACTAATCATATCTAAAAATCCTTTTGTTGCATTATCTAGACTGCCATATGACCATAAAAACAAAAATGTGATCTGCCACCTAGCTTAGTTGACATACAAGCATTAGCCATGGAGTGCAACGGATATTTGATGAAGAAATTGGAGGACCACATTAATGGGTAGGCAATAATGTTGACACTTTGTAGTTTTATTTGCTATAATATTTAATCCTTTTAGTATCTATGGCACAATAAGAGCTGCCATGAAGTAGGAAAATAAGGGAACTTTAGACAGGAGTATAGAGAATGATACTGGCAGCAAAGTCTTAGTTGATATTGTAATGGGAGCTGTAGGCAGTCCCTCTCTTTCCTTTTCTTTCATAAATCCGGAGATATGTCTAGGCTGGTGTCCATGTGTATTGTTTTCACTGATGTTCACAGTTCATCTCTACAGAAAACACAGAGTAATTTGAAAAAACCACGGGAATTCTCAGACTGTAACAGGACAGCAGTGCATTTTTCTACTTCTGTCCTCAATGCAGATGTCTTCAATACCTAAGAGAAGCAGATCTTCCCTGTCCCCTCGCCAGCTTTGCCTTTAACTCGTGATACTCGTTCTGGCCTCAGTGCTACTGCTTTTTTTTGCACGAAGGACAAGCAAGCATTTTCAAAAAAAAAAATCTTCATTATTTTCCTGTATAAAATAATTAGAGTGTGGTCTGAATCTTTATAGAGGCTCCAGTCCAGGGACTTTTCATAGCCTCTGTACATTCCCTTTGATCACTTTCTAGCTGTGTGGGGAGTTTATCCAGTCAAGTTATTGAATGTTAGACTGAGGCTGTTAGTATATGGTCTAAGGATTTCTCGTTTTTCACCTGCATGTGGGTGGCTTCTGACTGTTGGATGTACATGGATAGGGTGCTGGCATCTCTGGTGTGCACCCTATGTGGAGGACCAGGGCCCCAGCATCTGCTGGAGCGTGAGGAAGGGGAGGCTGGGCTGGTGCTAGTGGCAGGCTATCTGGAGGGGAATGCTCTCCTCCGAGCAATATTCTTCTTCCCAGTCCCTCTATGCTTGTGACACCTTCATGGTGGAGACTCTTGAGGGAGACCGGCTCCCTCTCTTTCCTCCCAGGGTACTCTTGAGCAGGAAGCAATGAGGAATATGTAGATAGAAATATAGAGGGAGAGAGACAGTTAGAAACATAGGATAGCCTCGGGAGGGGCTGGGTCAAAACTCACCAGCCCAGAACTTTATTCAAAAAGGCTTTTTATAACAATGCCAAGGGGAGGGGCAAAAGACCTCCCCCTTGCTAGATACAGCCAAGTGTAGACCCTTCCAAACACCTGGTTCCCAGGCCCATGGCCCAATCATCCTCTTATGCAGTCCTGCTGGGTAAAGCCACTAGGAACCCTAGGTGGGCTCCAACAGACTCTGTGTTCTCCAGGTGGCCATTTCTCTCCCAAGACTCTTAACCATAAAGTGCAAAGTTAGGAGCTGCTGGGCCAATAATGCCCCAAGGCTTTGCTCCTGGTGGGCAGATGTTTCTTAGAACAGCTGGAGCTGGGCTGGGAGCACATACTGGAGGATAGGAACACCTCTATAATTTTCAGGGTTCTCCGTATTGTGTGAGTTCGGAGGACTGTGGCTGTGTTTTTAATCTGTCTCCATGGTCACAATTTGCAGAGGTGTTTCTCCTTGCTTGTGGCTTTAGACTTCCTGTTGTATTTGGGTTCCAATAAACATGAACTTTGGGGGTGGTGGTCTTATTTTTGACTCTTCTCAATAACGTTTATGAAAAGTTGGAGGTGTGGTATGGATGGCTGTCTCAGGCCCTGCTCCATGCCATCATCTTGGAACAAAGCATCTGTGTCTCCTGCTTTGAAGAGGGAGCTAGTGAGCCAAACACTCTTTTCTCTCATTTTCGTCTCTAAAGACCACCACTAAAGTGGTTAAGATAGATTCCCCTCCGGCCTCCTCTTCTGTGCTGTTTGGAATGTGAGTTTTGTCCTTACCTTAGTCTTGAGCATCAGCTTCTTGCTGGTGACCAAATTCGAGTTAACGTGTGGTTTTTGCACTACAGGGCAGGTGGTCTGGAATCAGAGGGCTGGGGACGGTGTCCTCTACAGCTGCCACCAGCTCCCTTTCTCTCAGTGGACAGGAGCAGGGAACATGTCACTTCTTACTTTGTGTTCCCTTTTTACCTAGCACAGGGCTGGCACCAGGCAGCAGGAAGGCAGGGTAGAGTGAATGTTACCGTTAGACATCTCTTTAGAGTCGTTTCTCCCCGCTGTGATTCATCCCATGTTCTTCCCATGTGCATCCCACGTGATTTGTTCTCACATACCTCTGGGGTCACTGTGCTCTGACTGTCCTTCTCAAGGCTGGCTACTGACTCCTATTACATCCTTCCTCCACCCAGGGGAGGGGATAGAAGATGGAGATGATGGGGAAGAGATAAAGAGAAGAAAGAGAAGGACAATAGGGAGGTGCCCATCGCTTTATACAGAAGCTCTCTGTAGTGTTAGTTTAAACTGGTGCTGTTAGAAACTATTCTAGTTTATACCCATGAATAAATGATGGCCATCACCGCAGCGCAATGATAGCACCAATAGGTTTTGAGGAGCAAGACTGAAACCCATCTCGACACAAAGTCAACTGCATCATTTTTAAGTGAGCACAGCTCCAAGCAACAGCAGATATTTAACAATTAATAGCGGGTGGATGAAAATGCCTCACTGCTCTGCCCGAATATGACCCGGATGCTTATAAGCAGAGATGCAAACCATCCAGGGAACTTAGAAATTCTGGTCTTTGACCTTCGGGTCTGTAATGTATCAGCCAAACTTTTACATGGTGATGCATTTGTTTGTATAATGCAGAGGGAGGTCAGGGGGGACCATTCCTTCCAGCTACTTAAGGCATCAAAGGCCAGATTTGGAACTATGATGAGCAGTTATCAGATTACTGACCTACCCTGTCAATACATTCCGGCTTCTTTCTATTTTTTTTAAGGCTATGTACAGTTATTTACTGGCTTGATTTTATTATATGATTCCAACCTTTCTGTTTTTGCATCTGTAGGTTTGGTCTTTTACTGAGGTAGCTTTTTGGTTTCTCTATGAAAAGCCGTTTAATTTTTTTTTCAAGGTTTCCACAGACATAGTGATTAGAATATATTGTCGACTCCTTTAGTTCTTTTTCTTTCTTTCTTTCCTTTTTTTTTCCCACATAGCTCACCTGCCAACTCCTTCTTGTTAATTCAGCTCTCTGGCTGGTGCTTGTCTCTACACTTGGCTGTGGGAAGATGAGGTGGCTGAGGAGAGATGGGAGATAGCAGCGGTGGCCGAAGCAAGATGAAAATGAACGATACTTTCAAATCCTAAGCAGGGCATCTGAGGCTAATAATTACATTAAAAAGGCCCTCTGTAGGTAGGTGCAAATAGGCTAGTCTAAACAAGCGCGGCTGCTTTAATATGGGCTGTTGGAGAGATGTCATTACCTGACGAGGCGCCACCTTTCACCTCTAGCCATTGTGATCCGTTAGGTCTCACTAACGGGGGAGAGCGAGGAACTTGTTTGCAGGGATTTGTTGTCTCACGCTCTGAGGCAGCTGAGAGACAAGAAGACGCTTACATTCACAAGGTGTGATTGCCTAAGTGCTTGTCTGTGTCTAATTAGTTTGCCTTTGCTGGTTGGTAGCTCCACAGCCAGGAGGCAGATTGACTCTGCGGGCTGTAATAAAGAAGGTTGATTGGTGTTGTTGCCATTTGTTTATTTAACCCTCCCTCCAACCAGCCAGGCCTCCCCAAATGGAGAGTCTTTTCTGCTGCTTCCCACAAACACGTTAAACAAGAAAAAGAAAGGAAAGGGGGGGAAAAAGAAAATGGCTGATGTGGCTGCGGCTGCCTGCTGCCTTCAGCGTTCAGGTAACACGGATGCTCTTTGTTCGAGGGAACGCACAGGACATTTTCCTCAGTGATGAGATGGCCATCCAAGTCCTTCAGACTAGAGATGGAGGCAAGAAAAATACCGGTTTCTTCCCTTTTCAGTTTTTTTTACTTTTATTTATTTTACATTTATTTTTATTTATTTTACATTTATTTTTATTTTATTTTATGTGCGTTGGTGTGAGGGTTTCGGATCTCCTGTTACTGGAGTTGCAGACAGTTGTGAGCTGCCATATGGGTGCTGGGAATTGAACCTGAGTCCTTTGGAAGAGCAGTCAGTGCTCTTAACCTCTGAGCCATCTCTCCAGCCCCCCTCTTCAGTTTAATAAGCAACTGTGGAAGGAATCCTGGTGGCCCAGGCCATACACCCTGCAGAAAGCTGTGCTGAGAAGTTAATTTAGAGGAGCATTGGTTGGGACTGTGTTGACCTTCCTGACACATGTAGGTAGGCTTGACACAGCAGCTCCTGTTGGCAGACATCCTCTGGCCTTGGCTCTCTGCATGTGAAGGTCCCCTTTGAAGCAGACCCTAGAAAAACAGTGTCCCCTTCGTTGCCTGTCCGGCACCTGTCCTCAGAGACGTCTCTAACTTGAATCAGATCTCAGGGGCTATGGCCACAGGTAGATTTTTAATTTTTTGCCTTTTTGCAAGTGATCAGATTTCCTAAGGACACAGCAGAGCATCAGTACACATGCTCAGCCCTTTGTTCAGTCAGTAAGACATGCTACAAAAATGCTATTTTGTTCTTCAGCTCTTCTTTCTCTAAAACCTGTTTGCTCCTCATTATGGCATTCCGTCCATCCTCATCTCTAGCAGTAACTGGGCCCTGGACAGACATGTCCTGGACGAATGACCAGGCTTAGTAGAACCAACCGTGATATTCATTTACACTTTATTTTAAAGATTTATTTCTTCAAACGCTGTTTGTTGCCCACCAGAGGACATGGTCTGGGTCCTGTACATAAAGCCAGGTCGGTTGTAATGGCTGCTGGCTTTTATTTAGTGTCTACTATGCTTTAAGTAACACTGTTACATACTGTCCCATTTAGTCCTTACAATAACCCACTAGGTCAGGTGTGATCATTATTTCTGTTTTATAGTTGGACAAACTAGGCCCTCTGTGGTTCTAAGTAATATGATTAAGGGGATAGATACTCCTGTGTATCCCCATTCTTTGGACCGCCAATTCCCAAATAATGACAGGGAGACTTTTTATTAATTATGAAAGCTTGGCCTTAGCTTAGGCTTGTTCCCAACTAGCTCTTAAAACTTAAATTAACCTGATTACATTAATCTACATTTTGCCACGTGGCTCATCACCTCTCCTCAGTACCTTACTGCCTCCACATTTGGTTGGTGAATCTCCTGCCTCAGATTCTTTACCAGAGTTCACCTCTCTTCCCGGAAGTCCTGCCTATCCTCTCCTGCCTAGCTATTGGCTGTTTAGCTCTTTATTAAACCAATCAGAGGGTGGCCTTAGGGAGGTGAGAAAAGACAGACACAGATCTTCACACAATGTACAAAAAGATTATCCCAACATACCTGCTTAGTGGTAGACCCGAGACTCAAACCTAGTTCTGCCTGACTCTAACTAGAGAGGCTCCCTTTACATGCACTGAGAGCTGGTGGCCATCCTAAGACCTGGACAATAAAGGCCATCAAGAGCAAAGCTCAAAGAGGATATATTAATTACAGACTGCAGCGAAGGAACAAGCCAAGATTGTCATAGCCAACAAGGGTCAAGCTTGTGAATGAACTTCACAGTGGAGCAAATGCAGGTCGCTTTGTGGAAGGAAAATACCAACCTCAGAATCATCCCCTGTGGTTTCTCAGCAGAGCCTTATTAGTCTATGAAATCTGAGTGAACTCCTCAAATCAAAGGAGATGTCTAAGAATATCATCTGATCTGGCTGGGGGGATGTAGCTCAGTAGAGTACACGCCTGGTGTGTAAGAAGCCCTGGGATTGGTCCCTAAATTTCATAAACTGGTAATGGTGATACATACCTATAATCCCAGCATGTTAGAGATGAGTTAGAGAGAGAAAGATCAGAAGTTCAGGGTCATCCTTGGCTGCATAGCAAGTTCAAGGCCAGAATGGAATATATGATGCCATATTATATATTTATATCTATATATCTGAGCTCCTGTGGGAAGGTGCCACCCACTCAAGGAAAGGGTATTTTCCTTTCAGTTAATCCTTCCTGAAAAATGCCCTTAGGGACCATCCCAGAGGTGTGTCTCTGAGTTGACTCCAGATCCCATCAAGTTTAGTCAACTTTAACCATCTCACTCGCTATCACAGGTTGTACGTTCTCAAGGGAGAGAGTTTAGGGTTCAATGTCCATGTCCTTATCATTCTTCAATAACCAGATTGAATGGCTTCTTATGTCTTGTCTTCAAGTCTTCCCAGCACAGAAGACTTTAGAGTCCTTGGAAAGTGTGTCTTCTACACTTAACTAATCCACTTAACAGTGGATTCTGCCCTCCTGGCTAGAGGAGATGCTGCCAGCATCGATGCAGAGCCTCACCCCTTACCTTTTCTCTCCTGACGAGCCAGGGTGGAAACGTTGACCACCAATCCTGTGGGTGACACAGAGATGGTAAACAAATGAGGAGCACCTTGCATCGCCATGTGCTGCCCAAGAGTGTAATGATGACCCAATGTCATCCCACTGCAGATGACCCTGCATCAGCGTCCGCACATTAAAGAAAGACAGAATCAGTCACTCATCACAGGGACAGTAAGGATTCGTTGTTCTTCTAGTCTTTCTCTGTGGTGCATCTGGGCGCAGCTTTGCCAGATTGGGAAGGATGGCATTCCCTTCTGAAAATGAAGGAACACACAAAGCAGCATGTAAAAGTAACTGCCAGTTCATGTAAAAAAGCCTAACTCAAGCTAAAAGCCACATCTCATCCAGTCTACAGATCTGGAAGCGTTAGAGGAGGTGTATCTAGGTGATGTGCCTCTGACCCTGTGGAGTCAAGGGATAAGGACAGAGACAGTGCAGAATCTCAAAGCCTGGCTTCCACAGTAGGCTACTCCTCCAGTGTCCTTTATTTGTTGACTTCCTTGGTGTGACTTCTATTTCATAACATTTTCAGAGCATTAGGTTTATGCCCCCTGCTGATTCAGTCCTGGGAATTTAGAGTCAATACAGCTTGGTTCTATTCTTGAAGTATTCTTAGTTAAGTGTAGTAGACAGAGAGAAAGAGAAAGATGGAGGGAAAGGGGGAGGGGAGTAGAAGGGAAGAGAGAGAGAGAGAGAGAGAGAGAGAGAGAGAGAGAGAGAGAGAGAGAGAGACCCCTGTGTCTTGAGAGCTACTACCAAGACATGTGGGAAGAATTTTCTGCTGGGGGAAGCTTTGGGCCAAGCATAGGGATTCTAAGGTTGGTATTTTCCTTCCTACAGCCTGAACCTGGAAATGAATTAGAGATTGCTGAGCCTGTGGTGAATTCCTAATGTGACTCTGATATATAGAGAAGCAAAATTTCCTAACTTCACATGGATGTGGATTTGAATAGCTGACTGAACTGCTGGTACGTGCTCTGAGCACTGGCATTGGACTCTAACATGGTGCTGGATATTTAAAGTATGTTTACTGTTGGCAAGGCCTCTTGAAATGTGTGAGGTCCAACTGAGGACACAGAAGGCATGGAGAGTGTAAAATAAGAAAAGGATTGAGTGAGTACAGGAAAGAAGAAGCCTGGAGAGGCAGAGATGGATGGAATTTGGGAACAGGGGTAACCAGAGACCCATTATTTATTGCTTGAGGTCCCCTATTATGTAAAGAGCTTCCTGGTAAGGAAGGTAGTTATCTTTTTAGGGTGAAGAGAGAAGCCTCCTTCCTTCTCACTGTTCACATACAGTGCTGGTCCTGGCCAGGTGACGTCATTACCTCCTGATGTATGTCAGGGTTTACAAGGCTGTGATACTAAGATGCCCTCAGGCTCCTATGCCACTCCAAATCCACTGGTAAAGTTGGCTGAGGTTCACGACCTTTGAATCTGCATTTTAACAAGCATAAGATGGTTATAATTCTTATTTGGGTTTGAGAACTCTGCTGTAACTCCTTTTGAGCTATTCTTTGTGACTCCATGCCATGATTTGAACCCTTCTTTCCTTTATGCATCAGATGATTTAACACGTAAGAAATATTTGAATATGTATAAAATATAAGACAAATGTTAGCAGTGCCATTAGTTATTTTATATAATTTCATAATGGGAAAATGAAATGATCTATCTTACATAATCATCCACTTGATATAATTTCATAGCCCAAATGTGAAATGCTAGCCTTCCAAGGCAAAGGATCTTTATCAATATCAACATATTATTAGGCTCATGGTGATGTAGTTGTTCTAGTTTGGGAGTCTTCAGAGGTGATGCTCAGGGCTGGGGACACGCTCAGTCAAGTGCTTGCTGCATGAGCATGAGGGTCAGAGTTCAGACTTGCCATCCTAGTGCCGGGGAGGCGGAGACATGAGGATCCCTAGGGCTCATTGGTCAGCAAGTGTGGCCAAACTGATGAGCTCCATGCTCAGTGAGAGATCCTGACTGAAAAATGAGACAGAGAGCAATTGAGGAAAACACCTACCTGACATTGATCTCCGGCCTCCTGCTCTCACCACTACACACACACACACACACACACACACACACACACACACA
>CABHPQ010172231.1:5016-27309 GCA_902168405.1 Peromyscus aztecus | reverse complement strand
ACACACACACACACACACACACACACACACACACACACAGAAACACACATGCATGCACATACACACACACAGAGGAAGGAACACACATGCATGTGCACATACATAGGAGCACACATATGCATGTACACACACATGAACGCACATGCAGGAACACACATATACACATACGTGCACACATACACACACACACACACACACACACACAGCCTGATTTCAGTGGACTGTTGGGAAATGCTGTTCATCTTAGTGAAAGCATTCTGTGATTCTCGCTGACAGTGTCTGTTCATTCTCTATTCCTTGCTGCTTTGTAAGAAGAGTTCATCCTTTGGGGTCATGCCAACCTGGCGGATGTCCAAACTCTGCCATTGTGGCCTTAGGATTAAAAGGCCATCACACTTATGCAGGAAGCACATAATGAACCAAGCCATCTCTCCCTCCGTCCTTTAGTTTGCTCATCTATGGAATGGACGCTCTGATGTGAAGGCAGCTGAGAAGAGAGACTTGCTAACAGTGTCTGGCACATCCACACTTGACAACTGGCCATCGTTAGCAGTTCTTTAGATGATTTGTTTCCCTGAAATGTGATCATTTAGTGGCAGGCTACTCTGTTATAATCTCGTCACAGCTGCACTGTGCAGAGCTCCCTACTCTTAGCCTCACGAATCTGTCACGTGAAATGGTGGGTGAAGGAAACTATAATGATGGCAGAGGCTCACTGGGAGCCTCAGAGCTGTGCTGTTGCCTTTTCCCTTTGCACACTCATTGGAGATGCCGCCAAGTGACCAAACCAAATGCCTGGGACCTGGGGCTCAAATGAGCAATGGACAAGGAGCAGGTGACGGCCTAATTGACGTCCTCAGTTTCCTTCCATTCTGTGGCTGACTTTTTGTTCAGTGGGAATTATGTACTATAGGCAGGTTCTCTTTCTCTCTCTCTCTCTCTCTCTCTCTCTCTCTCTCTCTCTCTCTCTCACACACACACACACACACACACACACACACACACACACACACGCACTCTTGTAGCCAAGAATAGACACTTTTTATTATGCATTCTTTATGGCAGGAGTTTATAAAATTTCATCAGTTTATGAAAATTGTTCTAAAACCTGGGAAATTAACAGGAAAAACAGAGGAGAGTGCTTATATTGAATATTGGCAAAACACCAGTTAAAGTGTTCTTCTGGGTAAAATGAGTCATAAAAGTTGTCAAATGGAAAATGGGTTGACTGAAATTTATTTTCAGTTTTACAATAGAACTTAATCAAAAGGTTACAGCTGCGAGGGCTTTCATGACCAAAATATGTGTATGTTTTTTAAGTTGCATTGGTTGCAGAATTACATCAGATCTAACTGATGTAAATGTAAATTTATTCAGTGGAAAAACCCCACGACCATAATGCACTTATTTGCATGTACAATAACAGTTCAACCTTTCTCAGTTTTTTTTCTAAACTTCTTTAACTTTCTCCTTCCAAATGCTGTCATTCAGGATAAATATCAACACTAGTACACTCAATATAATTGAGTTTTTTTAAGCTACATGAAAGATATATTTTTGATAGCTTTATAAAATATTAACTTTTATATTATGTAACTGGCAGGTGTACGTTTTGATCATGGTGACCCTTAAGGTTTCCTTTTTGTAGCTAATGGGCAGATGGATTTTCTGTGTTACCACATTTCCAGTTTGGTTCTAATGGAGTGGTTGCTTCCAGGTTTACCTTTTGTCCTCTTTGTTCCATCCATGGTGGGCTTTAGGGAAATGGTTCTGGAAAAGATTGGGACCATTCAGTAGTAGAATTACAGTGAACCAGAAGCTGGTGGCCTCAGCTGTTCAGTGGCCCCATCTGTCTAGTGGCTGTGATTCAGGGAGTGGAATGAGGGCCTGGGTCAGTCTTGCTGGACCACGACAGTTTAGGATGCTGTGGATGTCCACACATGATGCTGTATTGTAGCATTCCTATGGAATTCTGTGACTGTTATCACATTTATTGGATGGTGAGAGTGGCAGATTAGGGGCATGGTTGGAGTCATGCTGGGGATTCCAGCAGTATCTTAGCTGTAAATCCTAAATCCCACAGATACCTGGTTCTGACAGCATGCTTCTTCATCTATCCTTGTTGCAAAGTCAGCTTTGGGGTGTGCTGTGGGATGTCTTTCTATACGCTGTGAATGTGTTGCTCTGATTGGTCAATAAATAAAGCTGTTTGGCCTATGACAGGGCAGGATGGAGCCAGGTGGGAAAACCCAAGGGAGATAGTGAGAGGAGAAAGGAGAGGCAGAGGAGACACCATCCTGCCGTCCAGGGAGCAGCATGGAATGGCACACAGGTAAAGCCACGGAACACATGGTAACACATAGATTAATAGAAATGGGATGAGTTTATTTATAAGAGCTAGCTAGCAAGGAGCTTGAGCCATAGGCCATGGCCATACAGTTTGTAGTTAATATAAGCCTCTGTATGTTTATTTGGGTCTGAGTGGCTGTGGGTATTAGGGAGCTAGAGTCTGCTGTCAGGCTCCAGGTCATCCACAGCAATGAATTCAAGGAACAAGACTTCAGCTTGTATCCTCAGACCGGCCACACCTTCCCCACTAATGCTGTTTTTCTAGTATTAACACTAGTGTCCACCCTTTAGCTACGCAGACTTTGAGACCCTCGGTAGACGCGGTTAGTTCAACTCATTCTCTCCACTGATTGAACTTCCTGGAGAACTACTGGGTGAGATGTCAAAGCCTTAATGGTGTTTACAAAGGGCGAGACGACCTGGGACAATAATATGTGTCCTGCGTTTGATGCAACACATTAAAGTAGAACTTCCTTCCTCCCCAGGAGAGAGATTTTCTCAGTTCTAGGATGACCTTTAGAAACCATGCTGATCTTGGTTTCTGTTTTCTCTTTTAGGATATTCAAGAGTTCCACTCAGAACAACTTGGTGTCCACAGCCTCAAAGCCAAGGTTGATGACTCTTTTTCGTTTACTTCTGTCATCACGTTCCTCACACTGTGTGGATGTTTCTGACTTCCCACTCTCTTCTGTAGCCCTGTCGTCCTCACAGTGAGAGTGCGGCCTGTTTTCCTGGGGTGCTGCTAGCCTTAGTGTCTGACCTTGGGGAGACGCCGGTTCTGATGAAGGAATGAATGAGTGGCTGAGCAGTTGAGGATGAGGTGTGGGGCCTTAATGCTCGGTCCTTCTGAGGATCCTCAGGAAGAAGTAAATGGACTTCAGTGGCTTTATTGGAACATGGGAAACTCCTTCATATGACTCCAAATGCAGAGCATTTATTATTCCAGCCTTCATTACCCTCCAAATCCAGGGCATCCATGAAAAGTGGGACCAGACTTTCCAATAAATGTTCCCATGCATTCAGCTCCAGACCCCTGGAGCCAACCACTGATTAGGGATATAGAGATACGTTGTCAGGACGACCTCCTGGGCCTGCAGGGCGGCCCGCTGTGCGCACAGCTCTGCAGGGCAGGAAGCTTGGGATAGGCCATTGGGTGTGGTCAGGAGTGGAACTCTGGAAAGGTGAAGGAGTTTGTCTTTGGCCTGGCCTGGGAACAGCCCTCAAGAAGAGAATATGCTTGTTTTTCTGGAAGAAAAACACCTTTTGTGAGTGTGTGTGTGTGTGTGTGTGTGTGTGTGTGTGTGTGTGTGTGTGTGTGTGTCTGTCTGTCTGTCTGTCTGTCTGTCTTACTACAGGTATGCACTTGTGTGTACATGTTTATGTATGTGTGCATATTCATGCACATGCATATATGGGAAAGTGTGTTCATGTATGTAGAGGTCAGAAGACAACTTGAGGTCTTGTCTCTCCTCAGGGGTCATCCTTTTCTCTTTTGGAGACAGACTCTCTCATAGGGACCTGGGGATTAGGAATTAGATTAGGCTGTCCAGTAAGCCCTAGGGATATATACCTGGTGTGTATGTGTTCATGTGTATGTGTGGGTTCATGTGTGCATGAGGATACATGTGAATGCATGTGCATACACATGTGGTGCACATGTGCATCACATGTGCGTGGAGGACAGGGTTCAACCTTGGATGCTATTCCTTAGGAACCACCCAACTTGCTTTAGAGACAGGATCTCTTGCTAGAACATGGGGCATGGGGCTTTCTGATGAGGCAAGGCTGGCTGGCCAGTGAGTCTGGGGACATGCTGTGTCAGTCTCCCCAATGCCGAGATTTCAAGCATCTGCCCTCACACCCATCTTTCCATGTCGGTTCTGGAGACTGAACTCAGGTCCTGATGTGTGGGTGGCAAGCACATCACCAACCAAGCTATCTCCCTAGCCTGGAAGTCTCTTTCTGTCACAACACTGGGCGTGAGTGAAACTCAGCCCCTCAAATGTCAGATTAATTAAGCTGATGGGACAGGGCCTGGAGACACAGTGTACAGAAGGCGGGAAAGACAGATTCTTCTTCACTGGGCTGACGGAAATCTAGAAGATACAGTCAGGGCTCTCCCTCCCTGTCAGTCTGTCCAGCATTTTAGGGATTCCTGTGATCTTCAGAGGCAACTCCAGTACCCTCACCAAATAGCCACTCTAGCACAAAAACCTTATTTCTTTGTTCCACTTAAATCATAAGGCAATTTAACAATATTGTCAAGAAAAAAAATTGCTTCAGAGGAAAATGTTCACATTAGTACTTGCTCACTGACTGACGAATGTACCGTCCCACTTTTCTTTTCCCAGGGGGCAGGGCAAATTTGGCAAAGTAAGCTGTGTCCAGGGAAATTTGGTAATGAACCACGAAGATGAATGTGCTGGGGAATCTTTGCAGAGACAAGTCAGGTCCTGCTTTCTGCAAGAGCAAAATTGACAAGGTGGTCAGGCTTCAGAAAAGGAACGCATTACAACACTTGTCCTTCAGTATCTCCTCTCTCCTGATTTACATATTTCCCACCAAAGGTACATCTTCAAGTTCAGCTCCTAAAAGCGTACATGCTAATTTTTCTACAGATCTATTATGTATGAATGAGAAAAGTCTATTCTCTTCTCGGTGTGCGGAGGATTTGTGCATGTAACCCTCCATTAGTGTTAATGGCAGATCTATGCATAATTTCCGTAACTCCCAGAATCCAGGGCGCCTAACTAAGCCACTCTCAATTACTTACACACACAGTGACAGGGAGCAGGTAGCAGGCTCAGGGACTGCATTTCAAGTTTTCATGTATTAGTGGTCCATGTTCGAAAAAGCAGTACAAAGGACGTAAGTAGAAAAAGATTTGCTCATCTTAACACCTTTAAGACACCTCGTGGCTTCTATCGGTTAAGGTGTCTCTGCCCCACAAGACTGTGGGCTGGTGGAGCTTGGGGACCATGGGGCTCTGTAGGTGGAAAGTCAGAGAGGGAGCTTCACATGGACTGAATAGTGATGGTGGTTTCAAAGACGGAATGAAGAAATGAATGCCCAGGTCAGACCTGACCATGTAGTTGGTGATTCTCTCGATTTCAACCCTAGGTTCAACTTTGCAGTTACACACACACACACACACACACACACACACACACACACACACACACCACAGTGATAGAGAGCACATATGAGTGATAATGAAACTGGGTTCTGAGGCTGCATTTCGTGTGTGTGTGTGTGTGTGTGTGTGTGTGTGTGTGTGTGTGTGCAAATAAGAGTGTCTGCAAGAGGTTGGAGCTGGAGTTACAGGGTGGGAACCAAACTCAGGTCCTCTGGAAGTGTAGTAAGTGTTCTTGACCACTAAACTAAGCCAGCCCTCCAGCCGCTTGAACTTAAACTACAGACTTTATATTCTCCCCTCCGTAGCTCTCTACTTTTTAAAATTATGACCCTTGAAACAATTAACAATCCTACCCCGTGCTTCATACTCATAGCTACAGAGGTTGAAATATTAAAGCTCTCCTTTCTGATTAGTCAGGATGCTTTGTGTCAACACTCAGGAATTATTTCAACACAATGACAGAGTCTATCAAGCTTGCTGAAGGCCACATAACAAGTGGTCCAGGGCTTTGATGGCTTCTAACCCTGTAGACCGGCATCCCTCCATCACTCCCTAGACCCCCTAGTGACAGGAAAGTGTGAATCCTGTCAGAAAAGCAAGGAAGTTCGTTGTGACTGGGTCAAAGGGATTACACATCCATGCAGGCCAGTTTTCACTACCTCTGGCACACCAAAAAACTTCATTTCACCAAATGCACTCTTAGAGCCACAGATGGGGATAAATCAAATCCTCGCTTGACCAAAGTTGATGTTGCCCTCATGATTCCAAGGGCAAAGGCCTTTGGATGCAATTTGAAAATTAATCTATGCCGTAGCTTTCCGGAAAGGTTGTCATTTCCACAGTCTACATGCTCTGATTGTATACTGGTCATAAATGATAATCAGAAGGATTAACAGATATTAAAATTTGTCTCTTGCCCCCTCTACACATTGCAACCCAGAAATCTCTTCTGAGAGGTGGCTCAGAGTCTTGAGAAAAATGAACCGAAGAACAAATTATGATGTTGCATCTGAAGCAGCCCAGCAGCAGGAGAGTCACTGAACCCTTCGTGGCTTCATGACTGAGTGAGTGATGAATGGAAATGTGGTTTGCAAAGCAGCAAGGCAGTAAGATTCAGGTTCTGTTTGCTAGTACAGAAGGTGGTATGGGGAGCACTTTCCTTTGAAGAATGTCTGAGATGGTAAATTCTGCCAGTTGGCCAGTTTCTTAATTTATATCAATAATAGTCTTAATTAACTTGATGTTGACATATTCATCCTAATATGTGGAAATAGTTGCAACATTATGTCTAGAAGAAAGGGTGGAGCATGTGTTTTGCATGTGGGAGCTTTCTTGGAGATTTGGTCTATAAAGGATGCTGCTCAGGGCATGTGACACTTTGAGCTAGTAGAAAGAGCCATGTGTAAACATTTGGTGATACATCCGTGTTACAGAATAGCTTACCCAATCAAAGAACATTTGGAGATTGACCACAGAGATAGGAGATAATCTTCAGGTCTCCATGTATATTAAGGATTAAAGCCAACATGGTGAGACTGTTTGCTTGAGTTACCGTTTAGTGAACAGGTAGACTCTTCTCCCCAGTTACCTGCAGTCTTGTGTTTCTATGTTCACGTTTCGTTAGAAGCAGGATTACACTCTATCTGCAGTGTACAGCATGTTGACTGGGTTGGGGAAGTCATGAGGAGCAGAATGGAGCAAAGTCCATCAAAGTAGAATAAAGGAAAGTGAGGATTTAACTGTAGAAATCTGTAACCCAAGTGAGTTTCTGTTTACTTCTCTGGTCATAGAGATAGAAGAGTGAAATTCTCCTGCTCTTATCATGGATCTCATTTGTCTTCATTTCTCTACACCGTGTTTTATGTATTTGGAAGTGCTTTTGTTATATGTAATATGTAATATATATGTATATATACATACATATATATATATGATTTTTTGTCTCTTGATGAATTGACACCTGACCTATTTTTGTGAACTTAGATAAGTGATGTGCTTATGGCTAAGTTTTAGAATTACCTTTTCAATTTCAACTATATTATCCACAAAAATGGCCATGAAGAGCCCAAAACATTGAAGATTGAATGGGATGATATTTGCAAAGTACAGAACCAATGAAGATATTGTTATGTCTACCTAGCTTCATTGTGTCAATCAGTGTCCTGCCCATGATAGGATCAGTGATTTTACTCAGAAAGTGAAAGATGTCTAAATGGCCTGCAGATATCTGTCTAAAAAGTGCTTTATAGTACTCTAAAGAGGTAAAGTGAGTTTCTGGAAAATAAATTAGACCTAAAGATGAGTTTTTTCCCCTTAATCAATTCTATAAGACACATTGCTCTTACTTGGTGAGATATGACAAAACAAGATATTGTTTATTTATTTGCATGTTTCTTTTGGCAATTTCATCCATGTCCATATGCATTCTGATGATCCCACCCCCCCCCCTTTCACCTCCTCTACTCTCACCAACTCACCCTCCTCCCTCCAAGTCCCTTTCTGGGAATTCTTGTCTTTTGTTTTGTTTTGGGACCTACTGAGTTTTACCAGAGCACATTGTAGCACCTTGGAGAGGGGCTCACAGTGTCCTCCCTCTCTCTATGGAACTGTTGACTACTGATATATTTGGGGGGATGTGCATTGTTTCCCATTGTGTAGCCATCAATAGGCCCACCAGTCTCCAATGGGTAGTTCTAAACCTATGGTCATGAAGGTGTGTTTTCTTCTAAAATTTGTATGCAGTTGAAAAAAAGTAGGTTAAAATGTTCAAGGGTAGATAATCTTTCAAAGCAGTGGCTGAATTTGTTGATGCTCCAGTTTCTTGAGAAACTCCCCAGAGCACATGGTTGGTCTTCAAAGCCATCCATTCAAGCTGTTATGGGATGCTTGGAGAGAGAACAAGATACCGAGGCTTTGCTTCCAGAGAGCAGTTTATTGTGCCGTATCTAGCCTTCTAGCCAATGGCCAGAATCCTGAATGGTATACAGTTCAGGCTAGTATACATCTTTAGCTTCTTTGTTGGCACATGTACAATTTGATTGAGTACTTTATACTACTAGGAGATAAGAAGAAAGGGAGGTTGAGGAAGAGAGGTGGTGAGGAAGCACACTCAAGGACACTGACTAGCCCTTGAGGCTGTTCTCTTTCTTTCTTCCTTGGCTCTGGAGCCTACCACAAAGCAACGCCAAGGCCATTAGAGTCCCAGAGCAGCAGTCTTCGTTTTTACCTTTGTGTTGCCTGAGAAACATTTTGAAAAACAGGGATAAGGGAGATTAAATTTAACCAGCCCTGTCAGGATGTCAAGAACCTGTGTTTTCTGGCCTGTTGACATTACAAACTAGGAGACCAAGGACCTACAAGAATTCCCCAGCTCCTTATGGGGAGAGTGCAGGATACAAACTACACACTGAACAAATTAGCCACTTAAAGCCGAGAGTGTGCATTGCGTTGAAGCTGGGTTCTTTTGTCTATTTTAAGATTTATTTTTATTTTATTTATGTGTATATGTGTGTGTCTGTGTGTGGGTATGCCACATGTGTTGGGTACCGACGGAGTTAAGAAGAAGGCATCAGATCCTCCAGGCCAGAAGTGCCTGCTGGTTGGGAGTCATTTGGGTTCCAGGAGCAGAACTTGGGTCCTCTGCAAGTGATCCTAACTGCAGAGCCATTTCTCCAGCCCTTAAGACTGGATTCTTTATATTACACCGCAAGGCTTCCTTCATGAATTAAAATAGCATACAAAAGCCTACCAGGATCTATAAGAAATTTTAACTTGTCTTTGAGAAAGCAGTTTCCCTCAACTTATCATTAAGATCTATTCAAAGGAATTCACCAGTTCTGTGATAGGGAAAAATCCCATCCAGAATCAGGGGTGAGTGGTTGTCTGCCAGCTCCCATGATGCATCTCTTCCGAGATGGAGATTTCCATGCAAAAGTGGAACCAGAGGTCAGGAACCAAACACAGGTTAAATGTGAATTAAAAACAATTAAATGAGCCTGGACTTAAATTAATTGAGTTCTTGCCCAATAAACAGGAAGGTCAGACTAACACTGGAATTCAACATTAGAACGGCAGAAAAGAGAAGGCCATGAACTGCTTACATTATTATTCAAGGAAGGCGGGAAGCTGGAGTAGTCAAGTACAAACTCTTGTCAGATGTCTTTATCTGCTCAAATCTCCCATTGCTGTTCAAAGTTCAGCTATTCCTAGGTATGAATCATGCAATTACGTCAGCCTCTTGGGCTTCAACAGAGACATCATCAGAGGGAAAGGAACCATGTTCGACAGGAACAGGCAAAAGCTGCTGCATTCTGCGCACAGAAACACCATGGACGTGGGACACGATGTGAAGGATGCGTGAACAGAAATTGTCTTCTGATATGCCTGCGTTGGGGAAGCGCGTCTCTTCTTTCACTTACATTTCAGAGAAATGTTAAGCAAGGGGGCGGTAGTTTAAGGAACTTTAAAAGGGTTCTCGTCGACATTTCTATGCAAAGAGAGTCCAGCTTTTGTGAGTCTGGGTCCTGCTTGGCTCGGTCCTAACACGGGGTCTCTTTTGTGTGTGTATAGGGTGAAATCAAGGCAAATTAGAACCAAGTGTTTTACCCAGAGCGGATGAATCAGGCAGTAATGTGGCCTCCTTCAGATTGTAGTCTAGCCTGGGGCTTGGATCTTTGGAGCCCAAGGTGTGGGTTGGCATGAGTGAAAGACATAGTTTTTACAGGATGGTTTACCTTCAAATCTCAATGGTTTCTGAACTTCTGCAATGGTCAAAATAAGCTGTCTTGGGTCCCTTCCTGGTCCTGGGGTTTGTTGCCAGGGTAGAAGTCAGCAGAACTGACTCTAAGGCATAGAGCAGGGGTCTCTAAGAGAGACCGCATCCATGGGCAGAGAAGGACCATCAGGATGCTAAGGTAAAGGACTGGGCAGAAAGCAGGAGTTGAAACTGACTCAACTTGGTAAGGTAGGGAAGACGATATGAGGAAGGAAGAGGCAGGATGACTTAGGAAGAAACTTCCAGCCAGATAGACCCTTGTTTGTTTTTATTCTTTTGGGGGGCCCACCACCCAGCTCCCAAATAAATCACACACAGAGGCTTATTCTTAATTATAAATGCCTAGCCTTAGCTTGGCTTGTTTCTAGCCAGCTTTTCTAATCTTAACTATCCCATCTACCTTTTGCCTCTGGGCCTTTCCCTTTTCTTATTTCTGTAATCTTACTCTCACTCTTACTCCATGGCTGGCTGTGTAGCTGGGTGGCTGGCCCCTGGTGTCCTCCTCCTTCTCTCACTCCTTCTATCCTTTCCTCCCAGATTTCTCCCTCTATATATTCTCTCTGCCTGCCAGCCCTGCCTATCCTTTCTCCTGCCTTACTATTGGTCATTCAGTTCTTTATTAGACCATAAGGTGTTTTACACAGGCACAGTAACACAGCTTCACAGAGTTAAACAAATGCAACATAAACAAAAGTAACACATCTTAAAATAATATTCTACAACAGACCCTTATGCCGAGCTGGATTGGACAGGCGTCAGCAATGACCATTGGTGGGGCTCCTGGGGAGGAAGGCAGTCGCCATAGTCACCAAATACTAGCTCTAGAGCCATACAGGGAGTGGAAGGTACTGGGTATGCACACTCACATGAAAATGTAGATATACACCCACATGCCACACACAATTTTCTGGTGAATTCATATTAATGTCTCACCTAAGAAATTGTTACTCACCTAAATTCAAGAAAACATTCTCTTGAGTTTTCTTCCTGAAGCCTTGGAGCTTTATCTTCTATGGCTGTGTCTATAAAACCTCTTAAACCTCTGGTTTTGTGCATGGTATAAGGTAGGAGTTGAATTTTTAAAAAATATATAATCATTTATGTGTTTTTGAATCATTTATTAAAATATCTCCCTGTAAATTCATGAGTATCTTCATATAATTAACTGATATATATGTAGGGGTAGTTGTGTATTCTCTGTTTTGTTCATTTTATCTGTTTGTCTACTCTGTACCTCAGTGACTAGATGATGATTATAATCACAAATCTAGTAGGTTGCCTGTTTATTCAAATGAATGATTAATTTCTCAATTGCCGGGATAAGTGTCTTTCTGTCAAATTCTTGCTTTACTATTTTTTATTATAACAACACTGTATTTATAGACCAATCAGCTTGGAAAGAGTCGAAATCTGTTTTATCTAACAGTGTTTCCATACCAAAACACCACCATAAGGAATCTACTCCACATCTCTGGAGCCCTAAAGGTCAAGGTTGAGGAGTTAGCAGGTTTGATGTCTTCTGAGGCCTTCTTAGGCCTCTCTCCTTGGGTTGCCAATGGCTCCTGTCTGGTTGTGCCCCCCACCAAGGTTTCTCCTGAGTCTGTGGCCTCATTTCCTGTTTTTATTTTTTATTTTATTTTTTATTTTTATTTTTCGAGACAGGGTTTCTCTGTGTAGCTTTGGAGCCTGTCCTGGAATGTACTCTGTAGCCCAGGCTGGCCTTGAACTCACAGAGATTCACCTGCCTCTGCCTGCTGAGTGCTGAGATTAAAGGCATGTGCAACCACCGCCCAGCTCATTTCCTGTCTTAAAGTAAGATTTTATAAAGACACTGGCCATGTGTGAGTATAGTCCACCCTTATGACTTCATTTTACCCCATTTATCTCTAAAAGTCCCTATCTCCCAATACAGTGCTATTCAAAGGTGCTAGAGATTAAAACCTTATCATACTAGTTTTGGGAACACAAAACTCAGCCTGTGATATCTTAACAATAATAAAACTTACAGTCCTTGAACATGGTGCATCTTTTTACATACCCTTAATTTTTCTCAGTATTTGGTAGTTTTCAGTGTGCTGATTGATCTGTCTTAGCCTTGGTCACTTAGATGTACTATTTGAATGCTATTCTTGGTGTTTTTTGTTTTTTAATCAACTTTTAACTACCATACAGAATTCAATAAATATTTTAATGTTGTCTTTGTAAACTGATAATGCTTAAACTTATTCTTGCAGCATTGTCCTTTGTGTGTGGCTTCCTCAGGCTCTGAGCACAGGCTGTTACTTTGTAGAGATGCCCTCCCTCCTAGCCCTCCCCAATAGCCCTCCCTCCTAGTCCTCCCTCCTAGCTACCGAGTCTGCGGTTCTGCTTTCGACGCCCTTGTTTGCTTCCTGCCTGTGTAGTGGACAATAGCTTTTGTGGGAACAGACAACCTTGCTGATCTTAGGGAGAAAATTCTCATTTTCCCCTTTAAATTGCTGTGTATTTTCTCACAGACGCCCTCCATTAAGCTGAAGAACCCTTTTCTGTTCCTCCTTTCCTGAGTTTTGATCATGAATGAGGTTGAATTACGTCAAATTATTTCTTTGTATCTCCCGATGACCCCTTGGCTTTTCTTCTTTAGTCTCTTGATGGGGTGAATTAAGTTGATGGTTTTTTTGAATGTTAAGCCAACTTTCATGCTCAACCTCTTCATTATGTGGTATTTTCAAAGATTGCTGGGCTCCATTTACTAATATTTTCTTAGAATTATGCTCATTAATTTTCTTTTCTGGTAATAGCAGTCATTTTTTAAGATCATGGTTATAATAAACATAAAATAAGCTAGTAACTATTCCTTCATTTTCCATTTTTTTCTAAGAGATTTTTATTTTTAAAATGTTTGCAGAAGTCCCTAAGGAAAGCCACCAAGAGATGTTGTTTCATAGCACTAAGTTATATCATAGATGTAGTCACGTTTATGTAGCCTGTTCTGGTTTTATCCTCAGTTGGTTTTCTTTCAAACATGTGCTTATTGTTCAAATAACATCAGATTTATTGACACAAGGATTTCCCAATATTCCTTTATTATTATTTAAAGATTTATATTTATTTATTATTTATTTTGTTTTTTTTTGAGACAGGGTTTCTCTGAGTAAGTAGCCTTGGCTGTCCTAGAACTCGCTCTGTAGACCAGGGTGGTTAAAGATTTATTTTTAAAGTGTTTTGTGTGTAAGTGTTTGCATATATATATATATATATATATATATATATACCACATGTGTGCCTGGTGCCCACGGAGGCCAGAAGAGGCATAAGATCACCTGAAACTGGAGTTATAGATGGCTGTGACCTGTCATGGGAGTACTGGAACCAGGTCCTCTGCAAGAGCTCCAAGTTGTATCAGGCTTTTTCTTTTGGGTCACTAACCAGCTCTCAAATCATGGCACAGAGACTTATTATTAGTTTTGAATCCTTGGCCTAGCTTCTCACATTTCTGACTAGCTCTTTAAACTTAACCTGTTTCTCTTTATGCATCTTTTGTCTCGGGCCTTATTACCTTCCATACCTTGTATATCTACTTCCACTGCTTCTCTGGCTGGCTGGACAGTGGCTGCCTGGCTTCTTGCCTTGAGTGTGTCCCTCTTTCTCTCCTCCTCCCTCAAGCCCAGATTTCTCCTCCTATTTATTCTCTCTGCCCGCCAGCCTCGCCTATCCTTTCTCTGCCTAGCTATTGGCCATTCAGTCCTTTATTAGACCAATCAGGTGCCTTAGGAAGGAAGGTTAAACAGATGCAACACATCTTTACATAATTAAACACACAGCCTTAGATCATTAAACAAATGCAGCATGAACAAAAGTAACACACCTTCACAGGGCTAAAGTAATATTCTGCAGTATAAACAAATGTAACACATCTTTGCCCAGTCGAAACAATCTCCCACAGCACCAAGTACTTTGAATCACTGAGCCATACCCCCTTCATATGTTTTAAATATCCATAAGACTATAATGATTTCCTTTTTTCTCCAAATATGTATTTAATCTTTCCTTTTAAAAAATAGACAGTGTTTGAACAGGGTACAGAGTCCTCCTACACTCCCTTACACCTTCCTCTGCAGTTTTTCTTGACAGTAGCATCGAGCACAGGCTGTGTACATGGAAACACATGAGCCTGAAGGTGTGACCCACAGACAGGAACCACACCGAAGGGTCAGTGTTAGCTGTGTAGGATGAAATCCAGGCAATGGACAGGTGGCTCCTGACAGAGGACATAAAGCTAATTGTTTTCATAATTTTAACTATGTCATTGATTTCGTGTGTGTGTGTGTGTGTGTGTGTGTGTGTGTATGTGTGTGTGTGTTTGCATGTAGTAGATAAATACACAAAAATATAATTGATAGTGAAAGTTTAAAACCCAAGGTGAAGCTCCAGAGTGTGTTCCAGAGTCCCGTGTGTTGCATCGGCTTTGGGGCTGAATAATCTCCAAGACAGGGTTTCTCTGTGTGTAGCCATGGCTGTCCTGAAACTCACTCTGTAGACCAGGCTGGCCTTGAACTCAGAGATCCATCTGCCTCTGCCTCCTGAGTGCTGGGATTAAAGGCGTGCACCATTAGCACCAGGCACACTGAATAATTTTTTTTGTTTGCAAATTCTTTACAATAAAGTTTTAATTATTGAAAAATAAAGAAGAAAACAACTTAACCATATGTTCCCACAGTTTTACCATTTACTTTGTTCTTCATTTTCTCTAGGTCTAGTTTTTCATCTGACATATTTTCTAAAGACGTTCCTAAATGCTATGGCAAGTAGTCCACAAATGATCTTTCTTGACATTCATTGATTCATTAATTGTGTAACCAGTGTGTGTTTTCTGAAGAATTTCCTCGTGTTTCTTACAGTTCAGATTTTCTTCTTTTTTTATATGAAAGTATCTTTATATCTTCAGTTTTGATATCTCTCTCTACTGGATATAGAGTTCTAAGTTGACAGTTTTAAACCCTCTCAGCAGCTTAAGGACGTTATTCGTCATCCTCTGCTTGTGGATCAGAGTTGTGCTCTTGTGAATGTCTTTTTGTTCTCGCTCTCTGATTTTAGGATTTGTTTTCCCTTTTCCCTCCTGACATTTGATGATAATGCATGTTGGTATTGTTTATTCTATATTTTTTCTGCTCAGGGTCCATTGAATGTTTTGCATGTGTGAGTTTAAAATTGTCATTAAATTTTCAAAAACCATAGCAATCATTTCCAAAGAGCTTTTCTGTCCTGATTACCCCCCCCCCTCTGCCTCTCTCCCTCTCTCCTTTCTCTCCCTCTCCCCCTCTCCCTCCCCCTCTCAGTTTCAAAACATTATTTTATGAGTTTCTGGACCCATTGAGTCATCACTCTATGGAGAGTTATTTGTTCTCTTCTCTTTCTCCAGCTGGAGTAGAAGGTTTTAGGAGACTAGAGACTCATCTCATTTTCAGTTCCCTATATCCTCACCTAATAATATATACATTAGAAAAATTCAAAATTGCATACTGTTGAACAAATGGCTGATGGGAACAGCCACTTTATTACTTGCCATGTCATTTTAAGCATCCCTTTGTGAATTACTCATTCCTCTCTCACAAGCCTTGAGCAGTGAGTATTAGCTACCTGATGTTTAAGAGGACTAAACCAGAGCTTAGAGCTTAGGAAGGTGGCACAGTTGGGAAGTGGGAAGCTGGCAGTGAAACATGCCTCGCTCCAAGCTCTTTGTGAGTCTCCTGTAAGGAGGACATGACCAACGTCTCCTTCACCACTAGGTGGACTCGACCTCTCATGGTGCATCATCATTTGATAATGAGGATAAAATAAATTGTGGGCAACACCAGGAACTGAGGAAGCAGATGGCAAGATGGCCTTAGGCAGAATGGGACTGGGCATGCCCAGCAGGAGAGTGCTCCAGCTGAGATGGGCAGAGAGGGCAAGGCTGGGGCAGGTGCTCCCATTTGCACCTACTCAGGCAGTTTAAGAAGGGTAGCAAACAGCTTTCCAGGGACACCGGAAGCTTGTTAGCTGCTGTTTCCTACTATTTTGGTCTCTGCAAAATTGATCAGTTTTTTTTTTTTTCCCTACTGGGAGCAACTCATGAGGACTCAGGAAGAAAGCATTGCATATGAATGCTCAGTCATGCTACCAAATGTTGAGTTTGTTTTCTTTGTGTGCTTCTTGTGAGCCTGGTAATGTCTGGTAAGGACAAGGGTTATTTCTTGTCTACAGAATCCAGTCATGCTTAGATATATTTTCTGTGCTGTTATTGATTTGTCTAAATTTTATCTTTATGGATTATTCCTTATCTTTGGGTACCGACTGATTTCTCTTTTGTGCGTCTGCCTTTCTTTGCTACTTTTAAAATTTATTCTGCTTTGTCCAAACCTCCAGGATCCCCGTTCCAATCTACAGAATTGCTAATGTAGCTTGTTAGCTCACATTTTGGGCAATGTTAACATGATTTCAGGTATTGAGGACAAGGAAGGGGTGGAGGTTCTGCTGAAATCCTTAGGAGGAGTAAAAAAGACGATTAACAGTCCAAGTCCAGAGAACACCTGCTCCAGCCACGCTGGCAGCCTTCTACCAGCCCTTCCAGCCGGCAACGCAGGCCTCCAGAGCACAACAAATGTTCTAGTGGAGTGAAATTTCCAATTCCTTAGCTAACCCGATTTTGTTGATTCATACATATGCATGCTCCAATATTGTTTCTGAATACAAAAACTAAGGAAGAAGAGGTAAGATGCATTCTCTAGGGGCTGTGCTTCCTTTTTATATCATTTATATTCCTTGAAATGCCCTTGAAAGTTCACTTGCTAAGGGAAGCTAAACAAATAATTGCATACTAAATGGGAAATGAGACTAGCGAGCTAGATAATTTGTAACATCAAATATGCTTTTTCCACAGTTAACATTTTCTCTGTGAGGGAACAGGAGGAGGACACAGTCCCAGGCATCTAGACTGTGATAACTAATAGCAATGCCAAATGCATGAAGTGAAAATACCTCCAGATCCACCTTCCCAGTTCGGCTCCATCACAGCTGAACAAAATACGCTATCTCGGAATAGGAATCACACTTGCCTCATTCCCCCTGATCCCCAAAGAAAGAAGTAGATATGCTTGTAATGCACCTCACTTCTCTTTGTAGCCACTGAATCTGAATCTATCCCCCCTTTTTTGGCCATTGCTGTTTTGGGGGCCTATTACAAATTTTAAAAAAGTTTCCTCTAAAAACAATGTGAACAGTCCTGTGAGGCCAATGCAGTGAGACAGATATCGGTTGGCATTGCTATGGAAACAGTCATGACCACAAATGGAAGGAAGGAGTTGGTAATCACATCAGACAAATGTTATTTGGGAACCAGCACTGTTGTTAGCGGAGAATTGGAAAGGTGATGTGGGATTGAAACTGAATGTCTCCACTGTGACAGTAGTGTTCAGCTCTACCATGGTTGAGCTACCAACTGAGGTGGCTTGTCAATGGAAACTATTGCTTGAAGGTCAGTTTTAGTTTGGTGGACTGACTATACTTTGGTTTCCAGTTAGATTTCTCCTAAGGCCATCTGTTTCAACAGCTGAACTTCATAGTAAAATTGGGGTTCTGGGTGCTACAAGGAGTACCGAGGAGTAGTCATCTACTTGTTGGAGTTGTGAATCTGACTGTAAATTTTCACCCTGCTCACTGAAACAGGTTTTTAGAAATGGAAGAAATGGAAGAAAAAGAGGGTGGAGAAAAAATTGGAGAGAGATGAGATTGTCAGGCTATGCGGCGTACAAGGCCCTTCCTAGGTCCAACTGATTTTCCCATGGCATGTTGAGCCTCAGGTGCTGGGAGACACTCTTCTCCAGACCTGTGGTGTGAGTGTGTGACAATGAGTCACCAACTGAAGACTTCCCGGAACGCCCCCTTCCCATGAACATCCTGTACAACCAGTGTGGGCGCTAGCATCAGTCAGCCCTCAGAGCCCCTTGGAGATCACTTTATGTCAGATCTGAGCATAGGAGGTGTTAGAGGTGATGGGTAAGGGTGCAGACTCTGGAGTCAGACCGCCTGTGTGGAAATCCCGGCATGCCACAGGTACCCATGATTGTAGATGGTTCCATGTTTCCCCACCTAAAAGCAGGACTAACAACCCTCTCTAGCTGCAAGAATTAAATACATTCGTGTGTGTGTGTGTGTGTGTGTGTGTGTGTGTGTGTGTATGTGTGTGTTTTGTATGGAGAACATATAGACATATGCATATTTTATGTGTGCCAGTTGTATCACAGGTAACTGTGGTGGCATTGTGTTCCCCAAAATATTGTGCACCCTAATAAACTTATCTGGGGTCAGAGACAGAACAGCCACTAGATACAAAGGCTAGAAAATGGTAGCACTCACACCTTTAATCCTAGCAATCCAGAGACAGAAATCCCTCTGGATCTCTGTGAGTTCAAGGCCACATTGGAAACAGCCAGGCATGGTGACACACGCCTTTAATCCCAAGAAGTGAGCCTTTAATCCCAGGGAGTGATGGTAGAAAGAGAAAGATATATAAGGCGTGTAGACCAGAAACTAGAAGCATTTGGCTGGTTAAGCTTTTAGACTTTGAGCAGCAGTTCAGCTAAGAGCCATTGGGACGAGGACACAGAAGCTTCCAGTCTGAGGAAACAGGATCAGCTGAGGAACTGTCGAGGTGAGGAAGCTGTGGCTTGTTCTGCTTCTCTGATCTTCGAGCATTCACCCCAATACCTGGCCTCAGCTTTGTTTTTATTAATAAGTACCTTTAAGATTCCCGCTATTGGTAACTGTGTAGTCACACACAGCTGTGCCTGACATACCTTAGCAGCACGTTGATATACTTGCTGTCATGGCCGCAGTCCTTCCTTATCCATGATTTTGCTGTCTGTACCTTTGGGATGTGCGTTTTACCTTTTACATCTCAGTCACCACCCGCCATGTTCTGGAAACACAGAATGGAAAATGTGTGAAAGACAGAAAGTTTGTGTTTTCTGGGTCACTTAAATATCATTCTGGACGATGTTGGAAAAGATTTTAAACCAAATTCATGACTGGGTGTTTTGGATGATAGCTGCGAAGGTCTAGTGTCAAACTCTTGTAAGGGCTGGTCTCCTCCTGGGCTCCCATGGAGATGTTCATCTACCCGCCCTTCTCCAGGCCGAGATCAAAAGCTTCTCTTTGCTATATTGTTATGGGGGCGGGGGTGGGGGGTGGGGAGAAGTTTGTTTGCCATCAAGGCGTCTACTCTGGGACCAGGAATTCTGAAGTCACCCGTACAGTTCCTGTTCTACTTCCTTCCGGGTTCACAGATAATCCGCTAAAGCTGAAAGCCAGTCTGGGCACCCACTCCTGTCCAGGAGAACCTCCTGTGAGACAGGGATCACTTCTGTGTCAGCTCAGCTGTAGCTTGAAATGATTCCTAGCGTTCTGTTTTCGTTTTGAGACAGTGTCCTCCTACTCTATAGCTCAGATTGACCTCAAACTCAAGGTGATCCCCCTGCCTCAGCCTCCCCAGTGCTGGAGTTACAGGTATGAGCTGTTGTACACACCTTGAAAAGATTAAAAGCAATTTTCAGTGGGTTTTTTTTTGTGCAGCTTTTCTTAGATTTTTTTTTGAGCCTGCAAAAATATTTGAATGAAAAGGTCATGTCATGATTTTCTATTAGTCTATTTATTATTATTTTCCTGGAAAATAAGCATGACTCTCAAATAAATGAGAATTTAGCTTACAGACAGGCCCTACTACTGAAAGTTTGGAGTATGAGTGACTTTATGGTCTAACGAACAGAAAATAGGCCCAAAGTGCCATGTAAGGGGCTGAGTACCCTCAGCAATTATGGCTCCTTAAGTCAATGCAGGCAAGTGTGTATAAACTTGGGGAGGTAATTTGGAGAACGAAACTAGAACCTGAGACCACCCCCATCTACTTGGGCACTGCATGAAATAATTGAGTTGGCAAGGTGACTCCTAAGACTTTCACTAGCCACCTGTGTGGAGGTTGTGGGCTTGGTTCATAAACCCCGTGGGAGAATCTGAGAGCGTGCAGGCCTTCGCTCAGAAGTAGTCACACTATTTATCCCAGAGCAGCAGGGACAGGCCTCCTTTCCCTGAGAATCCTGGTCCAGGGAAGGCAGAACATGTTTCCAGCTGCCCCCATCTGTGTGGAGTATGGCCCAACGGATACAATTCTCTCTGAAATAAAACAGGTGTTTCTTCTAGAGAATGAAATATATAAAAGAGCAAAGGAATTACCTAATGCATTTTTCTTGTTTGTATTGCTCAAGTACTTCCCAAGCCTATAAAGAGATACAAGAACAGGGAAATTGCAACTGTGTTATTCCCTACACATAATTTATTCACCCATTCTCTTATTATCAGACATTTAGCCTGTTTCTGCTTGCTTTTTGCTACAGTGAACATACTTGTACAGACCTCTTTAAACATAGCTTGTGTTATTTCCTCTGGGTAGATTCCTCAGGTGGACTAGGGCGTCTCTGAGAAGGATACAGTCAAGACTCTTGTGTGTGCCAATCCTGTACACTTCATAAGGCAGAATCTTGATTTTTCTCCCTCAAAATGGTCTCACCACACTGCAGGCCTTGGAATGACCACAAAGAAAGGTCTTATAAACACACGGACAAAAGATGCTACTAAATTGTTTCAACTTAATTTTTTTTTTTATTGTAAGCAATGCTGTTTATCTTTCTTGTTGCTAGGATAGGAATCATGGGACAGGAAACACAGACGGCAGTGTTTATACTTACATTCTCTTCTATGTCCTCTGCCCATTTTTCACAGGCACATGGGTGTAGTCCTGCTGGCGGTGCGGACAGACGCTTTAGAGGATGGTGGTCTTTCCCTGTTTTTAATGTTTGTTTTCAGCCTTCCAGTTTCCTTTATGGTGGTGTGCTGGACTGAGTTTTTTCCCATTTAAATTTGTTCTTCCCCTTTGAATATTCAATTATAACTAGGCATATGGTCACCTAAGTAGGGATGACGTGTGCTAGCATCCCCTAAAATTAAATGGAGCCATGTGGCTGACTTTATGCTGATGTACTGTGAACATTGTCTTATGGCTCGTAAGGGTATGGGCCTGCCTCATTCACGTTCATCCCTCCACACACCAACTCTCTCGAACTCCAGGAATGGTACAAGGCTGGCTTTAACCATATGGGCATTGGGAGTGCCCCAGTATATGGCAAGCAAGGGATTGGCAGAGCCTGGGTAAACCTGAATGTCACACTGGGACTGACGTGGCAGCGGAGAAGTTGTTTGTCTTTGAAGCTGTGTGCTACAGATGGTGTGTTCACACATATTTACAGGTCATGCGCTGGGATTTTAACCTCCAGTGTAACAGTATGAGGAGATGGGCCTACAGAAGGCCCTTCGATCATTAGGGCTGCCCTCATGAGTGGGATTAGGTTTGTTCACTTGCAATGCCCCCTCCTTTCCATCGCGAGAAGTTGAGTGAGAGACAGCTGCCTATCAATGACATTGTGGACCTCCAGCAGACACTAAACTTGTCAGCACCTTGATACGCATTTCTCAGCCTCCATAAAAGAGAAAAATCTCTGTTGTTTATAAGCCACCCGCCTAGGGCATTCTGATACAGTAGCAAGAGCTAATGCAGTGCCATAGAGTTGACTCTGTTAGAGCAGTCTGTTTACTCTAAGGTCTTCTGTCATCAAGAATTTAACTTTAAAAAATTAAATAGTGAACTATTTCTTTATGACATTTTGCATAGCTTTTTATTTTTAATTTTTATTTATGTATGCTTGAAAATGTATTTTTCTTATAAAATATATTGTGAACACAGTTTTCATTCTCTGGACTCCTCCCAGATCCTTCCCACCTCCCCATCTACCCAACTCCATCCCTTTCTTTCTCTCTCTTTAGAAAACAGTCAAACAAAACAAACTAGAATAAATTAAAAAAACAAATAAAAAGCATAAGAAATTCCTTCCTTCTCTCTCTCTCTCTCTCTCTCTCTCTCTCTCTCTCTCTCTCTCTCTCTCTCTCACACACACACACACACACC
>CABHPQ010172230.1:0-40085 GCA_902168405.1 Peromyscus aztecus | reverse complement strand
TTGGGCTGGTTAAGCATTCAGGCTTCTAGCAGCAGTTCAGCTGAGACCCATTCGGATATGAGGACATAGAGGCTTCCAGTCTGATGAAGCAAGACCAGGTGAGAGAGCTGTGGCTTATTCTGTCTCTCTGACCTTCCAGTATTTACCCCAATACCTGGCTCGGGTTTGATTTTATTAATAAGACCTTTTAAGATTCATGCTACATCTCGCCCCTGCTCCTGTAAGTAAAAACAATAAACTCTTTGGTTAATCAAAGACTTCGCGATACAGTGATCACTTGGGTCTGTCCTCTGTTCCCTCTCTGGAACTGTTTCCTTATCAGGTAACAGAACAGACATTTGTGTCGCGTCTCCCAGAAAATATGTCACATGATGTGTAAGTACATCAGGCGAATTTCTTCCCAAAGCCTTTAGGCCTCCTCTAATGGCTCTACCTGGAAGGTTCTTTTCCCAGGTCTCTTCATGGCTTGCCCAGGTACCTGTGCCCTCGGGAGTTCCCTCCACCTTCTCTAGGCTGCCTTCCGACTGTCTAGCACTGTGCCGTCCACCCACAGTCTCTGCTCTCCAGCACATCTCACCTCCTGACTCTATGCATGGACTCATTATCTGCCTCCTCCCAGTGAACTGTAAGCTCCTAGGAATGGAGACATCATGTCTGTTTTATTCCCCCTGAACATCCAAGCCAAGAAGAACCATCGACTAGCAGATATTCAGTAAATATGGGTGGGATATAATAGGCATTCACAACTGCTGTCTTGGAACGTGTTTTATGCACACCTTTATAACCATAAAAGGATAACCCATGTAGAGACATGTCATAGACATCTCACCATTTGACACTGAAAGACATTTTATAGTTATTTGTTTTATTTTGATTTTGTTTCTGGAGACGGGATCTCATTATGTAGCCCATGCTGCCCTTACACTCATGATGTTCCTGCCTCAACTTCCCAAGTGCTAGGATTACAGGAATGTGCCACCTCACCCGCTCACTATTTCTCATCCCTTAAAAACATTTTCTCAGAATGTGTGTGTGTGTGTGTGTGTGTGTGTGTGTGTGTGTGTGTGTATACTTGCCTTGGTGCTGCAAGTGTGAGATCAGAGGGCACCTTCTGAGAGTCAGTTCTGGGCTGCCATTCTGTTGATGCAGGGTCTTTCATACAGTTTCTGTGGCTGCAGTGCACTCCAGGCTAGCTGACCCACAGGCTTCTGGCCAATTCTCGTCTCTCTTTAGGAGTACTAGGCTTAAGCTACACACTATCAGCACCTGGGTGCTGGGGATGAACTCAGGTCATCTTGCTTGTGCAACAAACCCTTTTTACCCACAGAGCCATCTCCTCAGACCCCCTCATTCTTTTTAATGGATACATCATTTTCCACATGAAACAGGTATTGTAAACTATTCTTCCTCTGACAGACACATGATTTTGCATCAATGTTTATGTAGAAATTACTGCTTCAATGAATGTCCCTGTTTATGTTTATGCTTTGTACACTTTGATATCTAAACTGAGTCCAGCACACCAGACATTGCTTCTCCAGAGTGTTCCTATAGACCAGTAGTTCTCAACCTGAGGGTCACAACCCTTTCACATGGGTTGCATTTCAAATATTTTACATTACGATTCCTAACAGTAGCAAAATTACAGTTATGAAGTAGCAATGAAATAATTGTATGGTTGGTGGTCACCACAACATGAGGACCTGTATTAAATGGTTGCAATATTAGGAAGGTTGAGAACCACTGCTGTAGACTGTTCTCAGTGTGCTGCTTGTGTGTGTATGTGTGTGTGTGTGTGTGTGTGTGTGTGTGTGTGTAAAATTTGTGACAGTCACTCAATGAAACACCATTCATGTATTTACTATTAGCCCATAAAAATTAGATGAGCTGCTGTTTTTATTCTTAATTTTTTTTTCTTAAGACAGAATTTCTTTGTGTAACAGCCTTAGCTGTCCTGGAACTCATTTTGTAGCCCAGGCTGGCCTTGAACTCACAGAGATCCACCTGCTTCTACCTCCCGAGTGCTGGGATTAAAGGCGTGCGCCACCACCGCCCAGCTTGATTCTTATTTTTTACTTCATCAAAAGGGTGGCAGAACAGGGGTGAGTCAGTGAGTGATTTAAAAAAGAATGGCCAGTCTGGAAGCACCAAGGGCTGGTGGTCATGGAAAGCTGCTCCGACCTCTCAGCATGGTGAAGGAGAGCGTCTCAGTTTCATTGCTGGATTCCATGGTGGAGAGACACCATGACCACCACAACTCTTATAAAGGAAAACACTTAATTGAGCTGGCTCGAAGTTCAGAGGTTCAGTCCATTATCGTCATGACAGGAAGCATGGAGGCAGGCATGGTGCTGGAGAAGGGGCTGAGAATTCTATGTCTGGATTCACGGGCAGCAGGGAGAGAGATGCACTGGGCCTGGCTTGAGCATCTGAAACCTCAAAGCCCGCCCCCAGTGACACACTCCTTTCCAACAAGGCCAAACCTGCTAATAGTGCCACTCCCTATGAGCCTATGTGGGCCATTTTCATTCAGACCACTACAGAGAGAGTCTGGGGTATGGAAAGACATGCCCTGGAGAGGGCACCACTGATGCGCTGTGTTCTCAAACAAACTCCTGTCACCACTGGCCAGCTGTGGCCAGCTGTGGCCAGGCAAGAACAGAGCTGGGAGAAGGACTGAAGAGCGTCTCTTCAAACTGTGGGGGTTCTCACTGGAGACTTCCATTGGTCGGCTCTTCTAGGAAGCCAACAATGAAGGAAGCCCAGTGAGGGAGTCCACAGACATTTGCTCCCCGAGATCAGAACAGCAACAAGGAAGACAAGGTCTGCAAGGACACACAGCAAATATCCACAAGTGACAGATGTTCTATTAATTCTGCTCCACCCCTCCACATTTGACTGCCATCCTGGACTTTACCAGACAGTTCCAAAGCAAAAATGTTCACAGTAGGTGGAAACCCTTGAGCAGATGCTATGGGCAGTGACAGTTGCTCAGGGCACCAGCGTTCAGTGCCCAGCGTTCAGTAACCTTTAGACACTGAATGTACTAGAAAGTGCTAGTAGCTGAAGACTTCTAATGATGAAACCATGATCACCTCCTTCGCCACGCTTCAACTAGAATGGCCCCGCCCACCTTTCCTTCCTTCCTTCCTTCCTTCCTTCCTTCCTTCCTTCCTTCCTTCCTTCCTTCTTTCCTTCCTTCTTTCCTTTTCCTCTTCCTACTCTGCTTCCTTCTCCCACCCCCCCACCCCCAGTATTAACGACAGAACCCATGATCTGGCGCAGACCCAGCAAATGTTGTATCCCTGAGCTGCATCTCTAGCCCCAACAGGAATCTTTAAAGTATTATTTGAAGTTGGACAACCCTGGGATTGAACCGATACTCTGATTGCTCTTAGTCAAATGAGCTTGAACTAGATCTGTGCCGAGCCAATATTGTAGCCACACATGGCTGTTTAAATGAACATTTATATACTCCAAAGCCAGCAGATTGGAGTTCTTTGCTCTTGCTATGGGTAGAGAGCTCAGTAAATAGAGTGACTAAGTGGTTACCACATTGGACACCCCAGATACAAAATGCTCCCATGGCTGAAGAAAGTTCTATTGGACATTGCTGAACTATGTATTAGAACTCTGAACTTGATTTACTGAAATACTTAAGAAATGATCTTCTCCAGAGATTATGTAACTTGATACACATAAAGTTTCTAATGACTTATAGGGCTCTGAGTTAGGGCTCCATAAATGATAGCTTTAGTAACAGCAAGGCCAGAGGCAGGTCAGCAGCACAATTCAGATATGCCATATCCCCCGTAGGTATTTCCAGCAATAAGCTTATGCAAGTCTCTTTGTCAAAACAGTCAAGGCTGCCAGGCTATAAAAATGATCACATGACTGTTGTCTGATGAGTGCTATGTGTCATCGAGTCAAGAGGATTCTCAGTGCTGTTGCTGGGGGCTGTCCAGCAGACTTACACGGCACAAGCAAGTCATGTCTGTCTCTGGTTGAAAACACGGTTCTATCCTGAGACCACCCCCCCGACACACACACACACTCAATTTTCTGAAAGTGATATAATTCCTGACTTTTTCTGCTTGTTTGGCATGCTCTGTCAACATATTCTTTTCACGGGGTCTAATTTTGTTTGTTGGTCTTTGCAAAAACAAAACAGCAACACACCCAAAGCCCAAACCCAAACCTATATTTTCAATCTTCTTCAGGATTTATGAATATCATATATATATATATGTATCTCTTGTATATATATCCTGTACATCCTGTCAATGGCCAGTTTGAGACAAATCTTAATGGAATTGTATAGGTATCATACAGTCTAATCTACAGAACATACTAAGCATAGGAGTGATTTAGAATTTTTATAAAGGATGTTCTACTCCTGAAGTGGAAACTACTATGTGGAAACTACTGATCAGAAACCAGTCAGAACTTAGGTCTTCCATGTTTCTCTTTATGATGGCTAATCACACACCTCGGAAGAGAGAACTTCAATTGAGGAACTTCCTCCCTCACATCGGCCTGAGGGCAGGTCTGTAGGAGCATTTTTTTCTTGATTGTTGATTGGTGTGAGAGTGCCCAGGCCACTGCGTGTGGCGCCACTCCGGGGCTGGCAGTCCTGGAATACATAAGAAAGGAGACGGAGCAGGAGCTAGAGGGAGCAAGTTAGTAAGCAGCATTCCTCCATGGTTCCTGCTCCAGGTTCCTGCCGTGAGTTCCTCCCAGCGCGGCTTCCCTTGAGGATGGTGTTTATCACAGCAAGAGAAAGCAAATTAGAACACACCTCTTCTGTTTCACCATCTCCATATTTCAAATCCCCCTTCTCTCTTGTCTGCCTGGAAGCAACTTTCCATCTAGCTTAAATCACTCAGCACCGTCCCAGTTCATTTAAAAATTAACCAATTTGCTTGCACATGCTTTTTATTTTCTTCTGAGGACTTACTTCTGTCTGTAGGTTTTTTTTTTTTATTCATTTTTCTCTCTTCCTGTTGGACAAAGTCACAAATAGCAATAGTCTTTTGAAGCTTGTCCCTTATATTTGAGATTTCAATCAAATGTTCATAAAAATACAGATGTTAAAATATGAAGATGTAGGTCCCAAGGGATGTCTCATAGGGTAAAGGCACTTTCCATGCAAGCCTAATGGCTTGAGTTTGATCCACAGAACCCAAGGTATTAGGAAAGAACCTAAAAGCTCTCCTCCGACCTCTACACTCATATCCTGGCATACATGTGCATGCATACACACACACACACACACACACACACACACACACACACACACACACACACACCATGTGAACGCACATATGTAATGATGATGATAATAACGATAAAAATAAAAAATAAAATGCAGATACACCTTCCCCTGGTCAGGTTCCCAGAATTGTAAATTCTTTTCCTTTGGAGACAGGGTTTCTCTGTGTAGCTTTTAGCTTTAGAGCCTGTCCTGGATCTTGTTCTGTAGCCCAGGCTGGTCTCGAACTTACAGAGATCCACCTGGCTCTGCCTCCCCAGTGCTGGGCAGAATTGTAAATTCTATATACAGATTTTTTTCTTCTCTTTCTTTCTTTTTCTTCCTTCCTTCCTTCCTTTCTTCCTTCCTACTTTCCTACCTTCCCTTCTTCTTGTTCTTGTTCTTCTTCTTCTTGTTCTTCTTGTTCTTGTTCTTGTTCTTCTTCTTCTTCTTCTTCTTCTTCTTCTTCTTGTTCTTGTTCTTGTTCTTCTTCTTCTTCTTCTTCTTCTTCTTCTTCTTCTTCTTCTTCTTTTTTTTTTTTTAAGACAGAGTTCCCTTGAGCCCAGGCTGGCCTCAAATTTGTTATGTAGCTGAGGATGAGTTTGAACTTTCCATCTTCCAGACTCTGCTACTGAGTGCTAGGATTACAGGCATGTACTACCATGCCAGGATTATGTAAAGCTAGGGATCAAACCTAGGACTTTGTGCATGCTAGGTAAGACCTCTGCCAACTGAACTACATTGATAGCCTACACACAGACCTCTGTGGGCCTCTGGATCTCAAATGAAGAGGTATGAACTGCAGCGTGAATGACAGCATGTATCAAGGTTGGGTGAGCATGCGAACCATGGCTGTAAGTACAGTCTCAGGCAGAACATTAACCTTGGATAATATACGCAACCTCAAATAAGCTTCTGGGCATTACTTTTGGCCACTGGTATTATTTGGTTATAGGATATAAACTTTAAAAAATTCACAAGAACAAAGCTTAGTTATTATTCAACCATCTTACAAAAATATTAAAAAGTGAGAATCCCTCTTTCTTTCCAATCCCAGCTCCCCAAATAATTCTGGTTAAGAGTTCCTGAATATAGTGCACAATGGTTAAAAATGATGTGTGTGTGTATATGTGTGTGTGTGAGCACGTGGGTGTGATAAAACGCACCAACACTAATCCTTAGAAAGAGAAGCTACTTAAACTTCTACCTCTCAGCGCAGATGGAGCCCTACCCAGAGTTGAGATGTGTTCCTAGTCAGGAGGGTGGTCATTCTCCATTCCCCCTCACTCATAAAGATTCTGACGCTCTGACCATGCAGCCCCATTGCTTGAAGACACGAGAAGCTGAATGGACAGAGCCGGCAGGGAATTAAGGAGTACCCAGACTCAACAGCAAGCACCCAACACTGAGCACCATCCACAAAACTCGATTATGAACAATTGGTGGTGCTGAACGAGGTCACTCCCAGCACGGGCTGATGAGATGAGCCCGTCATTAGTGTTGCCAAGTTATCCGGCCAAACGAATCAGATATAGTTAGCGTTTATCTTTGAATATGAGATCGTTAGATTGATAAACTGTTGAAGATTTGGTCCTGCTTTGTCTTTCTATTCCTCTCTACCTATCTATATGAATTATTTGGTCCGATACTGGAGAAGATTGCATGATGCTATAATGAGATTTAAATGTCAGCTGACATAATTCTTTGTCCCGATGTCCGGCTGGGGAGTCTGCTTATTTACATGGTAGCTGCGTTGTCCTCCACAGCTGCCGTTTTACTCATCTCAAGTTCTCTGTTACCCAAATGAAAATGAATCACCTCAGGCATCAGTTTGGGGTTGCTGCCTTTGAAGTAGAGAGGTAAACTGGCTGTCTCGGCATCTGTGGGGATCAGCTCACTCCATCACCTAGAATTATAATTCTGCCTTTGGAGTCTTAGAAGTACAGGGATGGGGACGGGGGATGGGAGGAGATGAAAAAGACTGATCAAAGAATTCGTGGTGCTACAAAATGAATGTTTATGTCTTTGTTTCTTTTCTTCTCTCTGTCAGAACAGGTGTGTTTATCAGAAAAGTTAGTGGTTTTTGTTTTTTTTTAAGTTGCCTGTAAGGTAAACTTCTGCATAGCACATCATTGCAGTCTATCGAATTTTATAGAATTCAAGGTACACTTTTCAGTGGGAAGACCACATTTTAAAACTCAGGCCTGGATCATGGATTCATTTTAAAAGCTAAAAATGTTTAAAAATAAAACGGGGAGGAAGAAGCCCAAGAATAAATGGCAGCGTGGAAACACCAAGGAACTCGGGTCATTGTTGCATTCTAAACTAGAAGCCTGAAGATGGAAAAGACAAATAACAACATCACAGTGTTGAACGGAACAGACCAGGGGCAGCACAAAGCAGCTCTCTTATGAAAGGTATTTTTCATTTTTAAGCAGAACATGCCTGTGTGTTCACATTGACAAAGTACAGATGAGGAATGGGTCGTTCTCACCGACAGGTCGCTTCCTGTTGAACGGATGCAAGGCTTACAGCTTGGGTTGGAGTAGCTGTCTTCTACATAGTTTTAAAGGAAAAAACAAAAAAGACTAACCTTTTATAAAAGTGACGCTGAATTTAGATCCACCAACTTCAATTTCTTCTATGGCTCTGCCTCTCTGAGAAAACTAATTCGATCACCCAATCTTCATTTCCTGAACTAGAAGTGGAAGGCGCGATTTCCTCACAGGGTTTTAAAAGGAAAACCTCTTCATCAGACTGCCTGTGAGAAAATCTATAGGGTGTGTTCTTGATTTATGATTGGCGTGGGAGGGCGCAGCTCACCGGGGATGGTACCAACCCGGGCAGGTGGTCCTGGGATGTCTATGAAGGCAGGCTGAGCAAGCCAGTATACAGCCTTTCTCCAGGGTTCCCATGTCAGCGCCTGCTCCAGGCTCCTGCCTCCCGGCTCCTGCCTCCAGGTTCCTGCCTCCAGGCTCCTGCCTCCAGGTTCTTGCTCCTGTTCATGATGGACACAAGCTGTTCACTGAAATAAACTCTTTCCTTCCCAAGTTGCTATGGGTCCATGTTTTATCACAGCAATAAAAACCTCAGACAATCTTGAAACATCTTTCAGGGCAAAGATGAAATTTGGAAACGTGACCCTCAGGGAGAAGAAGTAACAGACAAGGGAATGGGGGCAGAGACCCCCAAGAAAGACTCCGGCTGCCTCTGCTGCGAGGAACCGGAACTTGCTACAGGATGTTTTTAGGATGCTCAGTAGGTGCATTATAAAGCAATCTGCATGCTCCAAAGTGTGTTTAGATTGTGCAGGTAAACGCCAGGCATCCCACATGCGTCCTAAGCCGAGTGTCAAAATGGAGGTGAAGAACTGCCAGCTTCCACCTCCTACAGTTGCCCAAAGCTTCGTGGAACTGTCAGCGGCAGAGCTGGAGATCTGGGTCGGTTCAATCCCCAGGGTCGGTGATAGGAATGCTGACTGGTGGATAGCAACCCCACTGAGGAGGCAGAGAGGGCAAATCCTCTCCACTCCCTGAGGGGAGGGTGTTCTCCAGCCAGCCCAGCTTATTAGTGGGTTCCATCATGGGGGACCCCTTCTCATAAAGCAAATACCTGGGTGGTGCACACCTTTAATCCCAGCACCAAGGAAGCCACAGCAGGTGAATTTCTGAGTTCAAGGTCAGCCTGGTCTACATAACAAGCTCTGGGGTAGCCAGGGCTACATAGTGAGACTCTGCCTCCCAAAACAAACAAATTTCCAAATAAACAAAAACAACAGCTGGATAGTACCTGAAGACCCACACCTGAGGTTGTCCTCTAGCCTGAACACACACACACACACACACACACACACACATATACACATACACACACATACAAACACACATACAACACACACAGACACATACAACACACACAGACACATACACACACATATACACATACATACACACACAGGGACACACACACACAGACACACACACAGACACACACACATACACACACATATACACATCCACACATATTCACAAACAAACACACACACATACACACACATAAACACACACAGACCGATACAACACACACACACACACACACACACACACACACACACACACACACACACGAGCATGGCTATTGCTTCTGTGGTTAGAGATAAGAGGTAAAGATGAAAGGAATTCAAAGTCTGACCATGAGTTTTCTGTCTACTGAAGACAGGATATACTTAAAACTTAAAACAATCACTTTTTTTTTTCAATGAATATACTTTATTCCCCATCCACCTGTATGTCCTGGGGCCATAAGTGAAGATTCTTCAATAAACAGAAAATCCTGGGAGGCCTCAAATCTGGTCCTCCCGAGCGGCATGAACTTGAAATTACTTTTAATTTGCTGAACATCAGTTTCTTAATTTCCCACAATGGGATCAATAGCACCCTTCTCGCGTGGTCCTTGAACACTAAGTGGGATGACGAATGCACCACCATGGCTAACACCTTGAAAAATGGATGCTCATAACAATAGTTATTACAATCGATCAAGGATGGGGCTGGGCTCTGTGGAGAGGGCCCGCTGTCAGAGGCTGAGGGTTTCAGTTGTCAGGGCCAGGCCACAGGGGGAACAAAGAAGGCAACAGCTGGTAGGAGCGAGCAGGGGAGCTTTTGCAGACCCGGGGGACGGCAGATGGTATGGGACAATCAAAGCAAGTTGGGAGTTGGAGTCAGAGATGCCGCGGAGGCCAGAGGTCAAGTGTGCAACTTCTGGTCAAAATGCAGGGGACAGACGCTCTGAAGCTGCAGTTCAAATCCTTGTCAGGGTCAAAGGCAGGCAAACAGCCATGCCAACGGAATCTCCCCCCCAACCCCCCCACCCCAGAGGCTTTCCTTGTCAGAAAGCTTATCATATATTCCCTGCCGCTCAACCAATAGGATATGTGCCAGGGTGGGCAGCCAGCTGCCTGGGGATCAACGGTGTGCAGTCTTGCAGAGGAGCTTGTCATGAGAAAATGAGCCGGAAGTGAATAAAGTGAGCTAGTATGTGCTCATTCCAAGAGGTATGTACTAGTCCCAGATACACAAAATACCTGGGGTCCTGAGCAATGTGTGTGTGTGTGTGTGTGTGTGTGTGTGTGTGTGTGTGTCTGTGTGTATCTGTCTGCACTTGTCCATATGTGTGTATATGAAGGCTAGAAGTTAATGTTTATCACGCTTCACATTTATTATTATTATTGTTGTTGTTACTGATTCTGAGTCTCTCAGTGGTCGACAGCTCACTCAGTACACTAGGCTGGCCGCCCATCAAGCCTAAGGGAGCAGTCTGTCTGGTTCCCAGTGCTGGGTTATGGGCGTTCATCAGGACTCCTGGATTTGACACGGATGTTGGGATCTGAACTCAGCACTTTATCCACTGTGCCATTTCTCCGGTCCCAACATTCTTGCCCATAAATAAGGCACAACTCATGTTTTGTTTTTTGTTTTTTGTTTTTTTTTTCTGATGCCCTTTGACTTTCTTGAATCTCTCTGCCCTAGCCTGATTGTCTTTAAACTTATATTATGACCAGGATTAAAGTGAGCTCCCTCAGCCTCATGCTTCTAAAGGTGCTGTGTCCTAAAACGCTCTATGCTGTTGCGTGATCTACTGATTCTAAACTGTTCTTCTTTCCAGTTGTTCAACCACCGACGATCTAGTCCACTATCATTTAAAACGCTGATGATGTTTCTTCCACATTACTTCCTCCGAGGGCTGTCTTTGGGCAGCGTGATCACGTACACAACAAAGCCTGCAGAGTACACACTCAACACAGGACCAGGGAGCCCCATCGGTCTGTTCTCCAGTACGGCGTGGTTTACCACCTATGGCCTATGTTGTTTGCACAGTAACAACACAGAGATTTCAATCCCATGGATTTTTTTCCATATGCTTAATTACTATTTGATATTTTTTCCTCAGTGAATTATTTCTTTATATCTTTTCCCCACAGGCTAATTAGATTCAGCTGGGTTCTATTTTCTCCCCACCCCCACCCCCCCCCCCCGGGTGTCTCCCTGTGTCTTCAAGATTGACTTCAAACACTCTTCCCACCTCAGCCTCCTCAGAACTGCGATCACAGATGTGCACCATGCGCTGGTTTCGCCGTTACATTTCAAAAGTTCTTTATGCCTCCCAGGTACAGGTCCGCTGTTTGCTAAGTGGTTTGCAGCCATTTTCTCCACATTGGCTTGTTGTTGTTTTTTTCCATCCTACAACAGGCTTCTCAAACAGCAAAAGGCTTCATTTTTTGTTAGGTCCAATTCATTATCTTTCCCTCCTTTTTCTTTTTGAGACGGCGTCTGGTCTCATTAAGTAGAACAGGCTGGCCTTGAAATCGTGATCCTCTTGCCTACACTTTTTGAGAGCTGGGATTGCAGGAATGTGTCAATCTGCCTGGCTCTCTGTTGTTGTTGTCTGTGGATTTGGCTTCCGATGTCATGCCTGACAACTCTGCCTACATCAATATCTTGAAGATTCTCTGCTATGTGTCTTCCTGAAAGTTTTACACGTTGCTGGTTTACATGCACATTTTTCATGTATTATGAGTTCTGGAGAGTTGGCAGCAGTTTGAATGTCTACCTTGGGTGCCCAGTCTCTCCAGTACCTTTGTGGAGAATGCTACCTGTCCTTTGGGAGACTTCATGAGCACTGCAGCCTAAGATCCTGGGGCTCTCTTTTCAAGGTTCTATTTCTGGCTTCTCTGGTTTGTTCCATCGATCTATGTGTTTTTCAGTTGGCCAACACCATAGTCTTGATTATTTTTGCCTTATGATATCTTAACATCGAGCAGATTATTCCTCTGATTTTAATCTTCTTTTAATCTTCAAGTTCTTACACCATTCTATATAAAATTTAGACAAAAAGAAATCTTGCCCCCATCTACAAAGCTTGCACTTGGATTTTGATAGGAATGGCATGAGACCTAGTCTTCAGCTTGGGAGACTACAGTGCCAAATCATGTAGTGTGTAAGAGACTTCTCTCCATTTAATTAGGTCCCCTTCGATAGCGTCCCTTAGAATTTTTACCATTTTCAGCACACGAGTCTCACACACCCAGCTACATTACTTTTAATAGACTATAAATGATGTTACGGTTTTAAATTGAGTGTTCATGAATCACATATACAGACCCAACTGACTCCTTTTTTATCTTGTGTACATTTTTGTTTCCTGCCAACTTGCAAAGATCATGTACAACTTCCAGGAGTACAGTTTTATTTGGTCTTGGATTTTAGATTGAATAGGGTTATCTACACACTAAAAAATAACGCTCTCTGTAAATACAGGGTGCTTCTTCCTGCCATCTGAATAACTTGTTTTATATATTTTAAATCAGACATTTCCTTAGCATAGACCTAGAATGACATAAGACAGTTACTATAACTTTTTCTTCACCCATCAAATTATATTTTAGACAGCTCAAGAGAAACAGAATCTTTCCATCATATTTTCAACTTCTCTTAAACATAGGGTTTTCTTTCCCAACATTTCAAGGTCTATCTTTTATCATTTCCCTTCTGTATGGAGATTTTTCTCAAGACATCTTTCATAGAAGGCTAGCTGCCAGCAATTTTTTTTAGTTTTTCCTACATCTGAGAAAGGCTTGATTTCTCTTTCATTCCTAGAGGATATGCTGACTAGCTACAGGATCCTGTGTTGGTCATTTTCTAACACTTGAAAAGTATTACACTATTTCCTTCTGTTATGTGAGTCTCTGTTTGTGTCTTCTAGAAGAAAAGAATTTGGTCCAGAGAAACAGTTTATTTAGCAAAGAAAAACAAAATGTCCACTCCAAAGAAAAATTGGAGTGGGCTGCCCAGAAGCCCCACAGGGAGCCATTCTGTGGATTTTGCATTACAGATTTTTAAAGTTTTTATGAATATTTATGAGTTGGATGACATATTCATGGGGTAAGGTAATCCTTTTTCATCTCCCATATAATGGTGAAACAGATCTTTCAGTGTGTTACTTCCCATGATTCTCCAGAAAAGCCAAAAGAAAAAAAAAAGAGGGAGGTGCAGAACCACACTGTAAATGATATTATATTCTTTTCTCTTGAGGGTCTATGCAGTTGGCATACTTGTATGGCAATTGGGAAAGTGCCCTGATGTCTTAGTTTCTGAAACAGCAGGAACAACCTACCCGAAATTTCTAAGATGCTTAGCCATCAGGCTTTCTGAGCGTCACAAGTGATAGCAGCAGTATCTACGTCTGGTTTTTATGTGTGTGACTGTTTTGTCTCTGTGTTGGTACATGTTCCACTTGTGGACCTTGTGCCCTCGGAGGTCAGAAGAAGTCAGATTTCCTGGAACCGGGGCTGTCAGGAGTTGTGAGCCAGCATGTAGGTGCTGGGAATCAAACCTGGGTCCTCAGCAAGAGAACAAGTATTCTTAGCCGCTGAGCCATCTCTTCAGCCCCAGGCCATGGGTTTTGACATGAAATCCAGGATCTCCCATGCACCTTTTTCTCTTACAGGTCAAGTATTGTTTCTTGCACTGCCTTCTTGATTTTATTTGTGTTTACTATGCAGAAGCGTGAGTGTAATTTACCTGGCTGTGGATTTTTGCTTCTACTATTTCAGATTAACACAGCATCGAGACACTGTTGTGTCTTTTGCCAGATTTCTGTTGTTTTCATCCATTATATCTGGTGTTTCTTCAGCCCCTAACTTTTTACTTTCCTTCTAATGCTGTACTCATGAAAAGATTAGGTCATTTGTCTATTCTACGCTCACAGGTATCTGAGATTTGTCTCCAACCTATTACATCTTTGTTATTTATGTGTCTTGGTTTGTTTTTTTTTTTTTTTTGCTTTGTTTTGTTTTGTTTTGTTTTTGTTTTTGGTTGTTCACTTTTTCTTTAAAAACAGATATGCATTAAAAGATCAAAAGGAGGGCTGGAGAGATGGCTTAAAGGTTAAGAGCACCAACTGCTCTTCCAGAGGTACTGAGTTCAATTCCCAGAACCCACATGGTGGCTCACAACCATCTGTAATGAGATCTGGCACCCTCTTCTGTGTACATAATAAATAAATAAGTCTTAAAAAAATCAAAAGGAAAATACTTCAAATATTCATCTTTTGAGTGAGTAAGATTGGGAAACATTATCCTTTACTCCAGTAGTCAGCCAATACTTCCTGCCAATGGATTAGACAGGTCCTGAAATTGTTGACCCAAGTGACTCAGAAAAAAGCAATAATATATCCATTATCCCAACATAAACAACAGAGTAGGTGTTACTGCTATTATCATTTTACAAATAAATAAGAGGGGTGTGTTGGTGCACACCTGTGATCCCAGCGCTCCAGAGGCTGCGACAGGAGGATTGTGAGCTTAAGGCTAGCCTGAGCTACATAGTGAGACCCTATCTAAAAAGAAAAAGGAAGAGATTGAGCCTATAAAAAAGCAGAGTAGCTTACTAAGAAACACACAGGTAGTCATGGTGATGCAAGGCTCGGACGGATCGGTCTCCTACTCCTACGTGTCCAACTACAGGAAGCATTTCTGAGTAGAGGCCCAGTGAAGAGCATATGGTCAGTTCGTTCTTAGATTACCTTTGCCTTAAGGACTCCTGACCCTTATAAAACCTCACTTAGACCCCACTGTAGCCTCTGACACTAACCTTCCCTCCTTCTCTCCTTTGCTGGGGATCAGACGCCTTTTCCGGTTTCCTCCTTCATGTTCTCCAATAGGCGTTCCCCCAACCTCCAAATCCTGACATGCGCAATGCCATCCCCGCATCTGTTTCCTTGAAGACCCAGATAGCACAGCTAGGCAATGTGACTTGACTTGAGGGCGTAAGCAGTTGACTGCCCCTCCATATGCTGTGGAAGGAACGAAATCTTTCTGTGGGATTACTTGGCACTGAGAAGATCAAATAAAGCATGTGGGAAGGTTTTATAATCTCTTTAATTGAATGCAAATGATGTTTTGTCCTTACTACTTAAAGTTCACACAGCATGACTTGCCCTGGGCTCTGCCTCTGCCCAGCCAGTGGCCTAGGTGTTAGATCATCTCTAAGTTATCATTTAATCTATGAGCGCTTTCATGTGAGAAATTCAGGCTTATCACTTTCGTTTTTATGCTTTTGAACCCAGCGCATGATTTATCAGGCATGTGAGTGACATTCTGTCTCTAAGCGTTTATTTTTTATTTTTAAATCCAAATACCCTGGGATTTGGCAATAACTGTGCAGAAATTGGCGTAATTTGCACCCCGGCAATTATCCCATTCATCACCATTCCAATTTTCTAAATTGTCTTTAAACAAGGGTGTGGTTAAGTTCTGCAAGGACTGGGAATAGGCCGCCTAACCAGTCCTACCTGCTTGCCTCAGGGGTAACAGAAGCCAGTCTGCTATCACCTGGGCTGCCTCAGCTGGGACAAGGGCCTGAGTGTGGGAAGGTCCTGTTCTTTGGGGCCACAAACCCTGGTTTGAATGAATCACCTAGATATTAACAGTAGCTAAAGCCAATTGACTCCATTGTTCTTAAACAGACGCCCTACAGTGAATAATGTTGGGGCAGATCAGACTTCAGCAAGATGCCAAGAACTCTGACCAGGATATTTCAAAGTAAATAAGAAACAAGGCTATATACGTTGAGTTGGTAGCAAATTGTTAAGGTGTGACGGAAATGAGTAAAAGTTCTCCAACCCAATGTACTTTCATCTTTATCATCAAAAAGCAATAAATTGGAAAATACAGGGCATGGACACCCACTCCCCTTAAAAAGGGGAAGTAAAATCTGAGATGGGTGAGGCGATAAGAAAGCACATGTTGATTACATGAGCTCCGGTCTGACTGAATCACATTCCAGAGTCGTGACAATCATAGCAAACATTGATTATCTGATGCACATTGCTGCTCTAAGTGCCTATAAAGCTGGAAGTTGTTATCTACATCCCCCCCATACCTTGGTGGAATACTTGAGACCCACAGATTTTAAATAGCTTGCCCCAGGCACATCTGAATTTAAGCACAGACCACACAGCTCTGGAGCCTTCCTGAGGAAGCACACAGTCCATGCCAGCAACACTGTACTTGCTGGTGCTGTAGAGTCCTGGAATCAGAATCCGCATTTTTAGGAAGATCTAGATGTGGGTTTTGTGCATACTGTAGTTTTCGAAGCAATGCTCTGGACCTCAGACACTGTCGGTCACATCATCTGCTGCCTCAAACTACTAATGGCCAGATGCCCAAGTCTCAAGGAAGAATCAAGGAACAAACACCTGTGCACTTGATACAAACTCCTTGCCAACTGTAGATCAGAAAGCTCAAAGACCACCATAACAAACCAGTGTAGGTTCACAAAGAAAATGTTTGTCGATATGGTACCTGCTTTAGACTGTCACAGATGCGTCAGGAAAAAGCCACAGCTGTAGAGTCCACATGCATGTCAGCGTCAAGGCCCACATGTCATGTCTGTGGAGAACATGAGCACATCAGGGGAGCTGCTGCTACGTAAGTGAGTAGCTTCATCACAAAGTGGCTGAAACACGGAAGCAAGTACATGAGAGTTTTGTTCGATGATTGATTGATTGACACATTCACTCATTTATTAGCCATTTATGGAGCATTCCTGTAATGACATAATCTTCTACATGCACTGAAGAATAAAAAGAGATTCTACTATCCTGAAACGTCACATCTAAAGGAGCGAAGCTAATTACTGACACTAAATAAAAATAAATCCTGGGTGTTGTGACTCATGCCTGTGACCCCAGAACTCAAGAGGCTGAGGCAGGAGGATTGTTGTGAGTCAGGGGCCAACTGAGCTTCAGAGTGAGATCCAGCCTCAAAAACAAAACAAAGCAAAAAGAAACACACACATTGCCTGAACTAGGAAGGGAAGCCTTGCTCTGGTGCTGACATGATTTCAGACCAGAAGCAGTCATGAAGGGGGGCTGATGCCAGAGCATTCTAGACTAAGGGTCAGGCAGCTAGTTAAAGCCTGGGGCTGGGAATGAAGGTGGCATGTTCACAGCTCAGAAAGAGGTAGATGAAGTCTAGGAGGCTACAGTGAGTTAAACTCAACAGGTGCTTTGGATTTGGAACATGTGACCAGACTTATGATTTTGAAAGCTCAGGGGAATAACTGTAATTAATGAGGCAGCTCCATGTAATTCATCTGGTAATCAAGAGAGGTTTATTTCTGAGATAACTTACAGCCAACAGGGGTTGGTTACAGGATCCAGGAGAGATGAGGTACCATCCAGTGGAAAACTCTGGCTTGGTCTCCCATCCAGCTTCCAGGACCACGAGGTATCCAGAAGGGACCAGCATGTAGTAGTACATCAAGTCTTAAGGGGTTCCCTCTCAGCCATGCCCCAGGGACAGATCAGTCCCAGGGGCAGGTCTTAGGCAGGTGTGACAGTTACTTGCTGTCACTCTAGGGGCAGTGTTTCAAGGTCAAAGCTGGAACAGCTACCCACTACACATGGGCTTCCATATAAAGAAATGTATTACAGTGAAGGAAAAGTAGTTCTCATCATCGGTCAGTGCAGATAGGAACTCTTCAGCTATGGCTTTCACGATTAAATCTGTGCAGACTGTTCTCCTAAGGATTGCATGGTAAAACTGGACTCAGAATGGAACTGGGAGTTGGTACATGAAATGGAAAAGGATATAAACAGAGGTCTGAATTTAGAACATACCAACCGAAGTCCTGGAGAACAAATGTGGATTGAGAATAAAAAATTAATTGAACTTCTAGGGAAACAGTAGATGTTACTGAACCAAGTGGCTAATGCTAGATAATAAAATGCTTTTCAAAATTGAATGGAGTTTTGGGGTGTGTGGAAGGCCAAAGATCCCCAGACTTGAGTTTGTGTCAGAGTCACCTTGGAAGGGAAGCCAGAAGAGTGCTGAACCACTCAGGAATGAGAAGTGAGAACAATGTTCCCGGGAGACATCAAGTTCAACAGAGCTTAGCACAGCTGGAAAAATGGATACACTTTAGATAGTAATAACTAAATTACACAAATAGCAACTGTCCACCAGGCACTGTTTTGGGTTCTTGATATCCTTCTAAGTTACTTTTATCCTCATAATACTCTGAAGTAGATATCAGTATTCACGTACGATTTCCGCCACACAGATGAGGAAACAGGATAGACTGATAGTTGATATGTTTAGTAAGTGTCTGAGCTATGATCTCAACCATGGTCAATGCCACCTACATTTATTTTTACATCATAATGTCTCTCAACGATATTGTATGAGATTGAGCGTGAGTGAATGTATTGTACTTAAATAGTCTTCATGTGTCCTATGAAAACATAAGATGTCTTCCATATATTTGTATCATGTTTCTATGACATTTTCATCTTTAAATTCTTGGACTTAACTACTATAAATCTCATGAGACAGCGGCACTACTTATTTCTCCTATGCTGCGACCAAATACTTGTTGAGAAAGGAGAAAGGGTTTGTGCACTAGGGTAAAGACTATCATGGTGGTGGAGGTATAGCATGCATGGTTCTTAGCCGTGGAGCAGCAGAAGCATGATGCTGTGTCGATGAATTTCTAAACGGTCTTATTAAATAAAAAAAAAAACAAAACACAGAGCCAGATAAAGGGGTGAAAACCTGAGAGAGATCAGAGGAATAGCAACAGCCACAGCTAACCTTACTTCACCAACTAACAGCTTCCAAAATTGAGTTACTTCCTGTCTACCCACGCCTATATGCCTTGCTGTTCTACCATCTGATTTGCTCTCTCTGTCCAGCTACATCACTTCCCCTTCCTGCCCAGTTCTGTCACTTCCTGTCTGTTTGTACAGACCTCCAGACCTCCATGATTAACTAGTATTGGAATTTAAGGTGTGTGCCACCACACCTGACTCTGTTCCCGGTGTGGCCTTGAACTCACAGAGATCCAGACAGATGCCTGCCTCCCGAGTGATAGGACTAAAGGTGTGTGCTAACACTGCATGACATTTGTTTACTATAGTGGCTGACGTTTTCCTCTGATCCTAGGGTAAATTTTATTGGGAGACACAGTATATTGGGGGACACAATTCATCACCACAATGCTGCTTGCTCCCATCTGGATGGGAGAGGAAGGAGAAATCAGAGAATACCCGCATCCACGTGGTTTCTTCTCTTTTCATTCAGTCTGGGGCCACAGTCCACGGTTTGGTACCAACTATGTTGAAGGTATGTCTTCCTTCTTCAATTAAACATCTGTGGAAACCCCCCCCCCCACACACACACACACAAACCACCACAAGTCATGTCTTTTATGGGATTCCAAATTTAGTCAAGCTGACAATGAGGACTGGCCATCACAATAGGTATTGGTGTCTTAACTCCAATTACACTTTCAATTTGTGGACAAAAATATTTAATTATGGTAATGAAATGCCAAGAGTTCACTCCCAACTAGCAATCAGCAGAGGGGTCCTTTAGTCTAACAATAACTATGGTAGACCTCTAACCTAATTTGGATGCTAATTTGTGGGTGTGCTCCTTAATACTATGCTGATTATATATGAATCTCAAACTGAAGCCCTGGGACTAAGTTAACGTCAATCATGGTGGAAAAGTCTATCTTAAAGATATAGCTGATACACAAATCAGTTTTCCAGAAGGCCAGTGGTTTTGGGAGAAGCAGATATTGGGGGTTCCAGAGACAAGAGGCTTTCTGAGTTGGGTGTGGTAGCATATGCCTTTAATTTAAGCATTCAGGAGGCAGAGGCAGAGGCAGGCAGACTTCTGTGAATTCTAGGCCAGCCTGGTCTGCATAGAGATGAGGGACATGATCAAGAATCCTTGGAGATTTTTAGAAAGATTATTGTATCTTATTGAGTTGTGATGGTTTGAAAGAAAATGGTTTCCATAGGGAGTGGCACTATTAGGAAGATGTGCATTTGTTGGACTATGTATTGCCTTGTTAGGGGAAGTGTGTCATTGTGGAGGCGGGCTTTGGGGTCTCATATATGCACAAGAAACTGCCCAGTGTCTCAGACTACTTCCTGATGTCTGCTTATCAAGACACTCAGCTCCAGCACCATGTCTGCCTGAATGCCAACATTTTGCACCATGATGATAATGAACTAAACCTCTGAAAATGTAAGCCACCCCTAATTAAATGTTTTTCCTTTATAAGAGTTGCCGTGGTCATGGTGTCTCTTCACAGCAGTAGAAACTCTGAGACTTGAGTAGAAGAAATTTGTTGATGGAATTATCATTTTATAGGTTGGGGTCTGTAGTGATTTGAATGAGAATGACCACCATAGGCTCATAGATTTGAATACCTGGTCCCTAGTTGGTAGAACTGCTGGAAAGGATTAGGAGGTGTGGCCTTGGAGGAGGTGTGTCACTGGGGGTGGGCTTTGAGCTTTCAGAATCCCATGCCATTCTGTTATCCTCTGCCTCTTGCTCATGGATAGAGTGTAAGCTCTAAGGTATGCTCTATTACCACACCTGCCTGCCTGCTGCCATGCAAGTGACCCACCATGATGGTCACAGACTCTGTGACTGTGAGTCCCAAATGAAATGTTTTCTTTTATAAGTGGTCTTAGCCAAGATGCTTTGGCATGACAATAGAAAATTAAGACAGAGTCTAAAAATACAGAGGTAAAGAAATTGAGCACAAAAAAAAAGATTTGAGTTGGCTGTGGTTCCAGGCTGGGCATGTTGAGAGTATAAATGAGTCTATGGCCATAACACCCTGAACCCATATGATCTCATCTGAGAGTACAGAGGGAAAAAAAAATCTCAAACACAGTGAGACAAACTGGCACAGAAGATAATAACAGATGTGCAGGATGCTGAGAGAATAACAGTAAGATATGGTACATGTTCCTTTCTGAGCATTCACAAGAGGTTTCCTGGAATTGAGCTGAGCCTTCAGCTGAGCCTTAAAAGATGAGTCAGATGTAATTAGCCTGTGAAGAAGGACAAGATGAGTGTTCCAGACGGAAGGAGCAGCTTCAGCAGAGAATGAGGCCGGAAATGCACACGGTGTGTGTATAGTCAAAGGGCCTTACTGGGCTGTAAAGGGGGAAGGGATGGTTCCTGCGAGGTAACAGTAGAGATGGAGGTCAGAGAGAGGCTGGGTGATAAGGACTTCGTTCTGTAAACAATGAGAGTTTACAAGACATTAAGATGCTATGTAGAATATTCACAAGACCACACAGGTACAGTCCTTTCTGTGGTTCCGGTGCCTTGGGCACAGGAGGCAAAGCATTCAGCCACTGAGCTGCATCACTAGCCCTTGATTTTGTGAGACAAGGTATTATTATATACTATATAGCTCAGGCTGGTCTTGAACTGGTCATCCTCCTGCCTCAACCTCTCATGTCATGGGATTCTTATCCCTGCCACCAACCTAGCTCCAGGCACTGTCTAAACCAGTTAAGAGAGGAAGCAGATGGGTCATTATGAATGAACTAGAACGATCCTGTAAGGATGTTGGTTATGACAATGATAATACGGATGAAAAGAAAAACATTGTTGTTACTATTATTTTGCTCATTTCCCTTTTTGAGTTCTCAGTCTGTAGTGCAAGCTAGCCCAGGACTTACTGTGTAGCTCGGGCTGCTTTTGGACTCACAATCTCCTGCCTCCCTTGCCTGAGTGCTGGGGTTGAATGTGTGAGCCATCACAATCCGGCATGCTTCATTTTCTAAGAACAACCATTTAGAACGTAAAATTCCCACAGTTTGGCGATAGGTTGGCTGTGTGAGCATGGGCAGAGATGGGGAGATAAAAATAGCCAGCTTGCACAGCTGCAAAGGAGTGATCCCAACTAATAGAGCGAGACAATAGAGGAGAAAGTTAGCGGCTGGGATCCATTTAGGACAGGCTTAAGCTTCCCATTTTACATCCAGGCTGAGACATTTATGCTGTGGGATGTCTTTCTGTAGGCTGTGAATATGTGTTGCTCTGATTGGTTGATAAATAAAGCTGCACTGGCCTATGGCAGGGCAGGATGGAGCCAGGTGGGAAAATCCAAGAGAGACTGTGAGAGAAGAAAGGAGAGTGGGACAGATGCAGCCAGCTGCTGCCAGGAGAAGCAAGATGTAAAGTACTGGTAAGCCACAAGCCACACGGCAAAGTATAGATTTATAGAAATGGGTTAACTTAAGTTATAAAAGCTAGCTAGCAAGAAGCCTGCCATAGGCCATGCAATTGGTAATTAATATAAGCCTCTGAGTAATTATTTTATAAGCGGCTGTGGGACCACAGGACTGGGCGGGACACAAGAAAACTTCCAGCTACAAGTTTAGAAGAAAGTTTGGGGCCATGCATGTGCTTTTGGAGGTTACCACACTATGGGCAGTGGTTGAATCCACGAGACTGTGGAGGTTGTCCAGGGACAATAGGAAGAGGCATCATGAAGTTAGCTTTCTCAGATTGCTCCAAGAGATGCTCGGTGCTGGGTTAAGGCAAAGTCCTGGCAAGCTCAAGCTACCTCAAGCTATCTGGGTCATCGGGGAGACGGTCATAACATGCTACTTCTTAGGGATTCAGGAAACTAGTTTAGGTGATAGTAAGTTGTTTAACTAGGAGGGAAAGAGACTCAGGCAATGAACCCCTTGGTTGTTGTCCAAGGGAGTCCTTACACTCTCTCTATGAGGAACGTGGGGTTCAGAGCACTAAACTGGTTATCTGTCCAATGATTTTTGAAGTTACAATGAAATGGGTGTGACTGTACAAGAATTTGCCCTCTCCCTCCACGTCCATCATAGATGTGTCCGTCATCAGTGGTTTCAGAAGTCTCTTCAGGCCTGACTGTTAGAAGAATTTTTTTAGATATCAAGGACCTACCGCCTCTGACGCTTCTTTGCAGCCCCTAGCAAAGTGTAAATTATCCCCCAAGACACTAGGCTAACACTGTCTTGCCCTTGGGAGTAGCCTTGCCCTGGAGAAGTGTCACTTGAGAGACATCAAATTCCCTGACCTTGCCCACACATGACAGCTTGCGAGAACTCCTGAGGAAATAGAGATTAGGGAAGAAAACATCATCAAAAAGCACTCCAGTCTGCCTTTGTCACCTCCTGTGTTTTTAGCCACTAAGCAGATGGAGCCATGGCATTTGTTAGGCGCCTGGGACGGATTCGGGAGCGCGTCCTTGCTCTCACCAAAGAACCGAATCCCCGGGATCTGAGAATTAATATCCCACAATATCCCTCCAACATCCTCTCCCTGTGCAACGCATCTATTCCCACCTGCTGTTCGCATCTTGTATCCCTTTCATCCCCCATCTCATACTGAACACCTGCCATGCTGGGAGCTTCTGTCTGTGTCCTTCCTAACAAGCTGTACACACGGTCGAAGCTTGGAACGTGATAATGCCCTTCTAGGGGTGCCCTTTCCCCACGGCCTACTTCCCCAATGATCCAAGGAGTCACCAGGGTCCTCCTCAAGAGCCCATCTCTAGAGAGCTGACTGCTTGTACTTGCCTAGCTGGGAATTCATGCACCCTTTGTCAAGCTTTGAACTGAGCCAGGGGAGGAGAGCAGAGCTGTCACAGTCATGCCTGGTGTGAGAAGCAAAGCAGGAGCCACGTGACACAGTCCAACTGCAGAGCGCACATAATGAATCATGTTACTCTGTCCACACATAGACCCCTCTTACTTTGGAGCAGCAGGGACCCTCTGGGGTCTGGAAGGATGCTGGTTGGATAGCAGGATCCATTTCTGGCTAGGAGGTTTAGGTTCTACTACTACAGGCCTGCTGGGTGAAGGATTTTTCCTGGGATGACAAACCACACACGTCTACTCACTCCAGAACTTGCAACAGACCAGAGTAATGATTGCAGCAATGCCCAATTTGGTGAACCAATGCCATTTCTATTGGGGAGAGAGAGAGGTGGAAGAGACAGACAGATAGATAAGAGAGAAAGAGCGTCTCATATAGCCTAGGCTGGCGTTGTCTTCACTATGTAGTTCTGAAGGATCTTAAACTTCTGATCCCCTCCCACCTCCACCTTCATCCAGAATGCTGAGATTATAGCATGTGCCACCAAGCTATGGGGGCTAGAGACTGAAACCAGGGCTCCCTACATGCTAGGCAAGCACTGTACCAATAGTGCTAGCCCCCCAGACATTTGATGACTTGAGCGTTTGCTTTCTGTCCAGTTCTTAAGAGGAGTTGAGTATCTGGGCCACTGGAGAAAAGTTCCAACTGAGGAACACGAGCCCTCCCCCGCTTCAACTAAATGACACCACTGCTGTTCTGAAACACACCTGAGCCACTTTACTTTTTGCCTCCATGTATCTGTTTCAACAATTATTACTCATCTTCTGGAGCCTTCCCAGAATGCTGGCTGGATGCAGCAGTCACCTCTACACCGTCTCTGTTCCCTGGTGAAGAGGGATGTGTTGGGTGAGGAGGAGATGAACCTCCCTTTCAGTAATAAAGGACAGTAGGATGCTTCCGGAATGGTCCCGCACGCCGCCATGCATAGTCGGCAGGATGTAATTGCTGTTTTGAAAAACAACAACAACAAAAAAAACCTTCTTTTGCTTTCATCTTGTGAATCTTCCAAATTCACAACAAAACAGAAAACTGAACTCCCGTGATCAACTAATAGGAAGGCAGAAGAGCGAGCTTTCCGGCACTGTCCGTGACAGAAGCAGAGGGAGGGGCCACAGAACAGACAAGAAGGACACTAGCGTGGGGAGCATTCTGTTTTGTTGTTACTTTTCTTATCACAGGCGAGCACCTCGGTGGGGCCCACTTACACACAGACTCCACAAGGAATGGCTGTGCGTGTTCTCCAACCACACATACTCCAATCACACATGCTGCAGCCACGCATGCTCCAACCACACGTGCTACAGCCACGCATGCTCCAACCACGCGTGCTACAGCCACGCGTGCTCCAACCACACATGCTGCAGCCACGCATGCTCCAACCACACGTGCTACAGCCACGCATGCTCCAACCACACGTGCTGCAGCCACAGCCCCACCTGAGGTGGCACCAACATGCAGGAAAATGGAACACGAGGCAGGCCAGCTTTCTCTCTTCCTGCTGGCAACCCCAGGCCCAGGTACAGCATATGACCATCAGGGTTGTATCTGGGATACTTGATGTACCAAAATAAACCCTGTTACGGCAATGTTTATTTACAAGGCCGGGTGGTTTTTCTGCTTTTCCGTTTTCAGTCCTGTGTTCTCCTTGGAACTACTCCAGGCATACTCCCTAAAAAGATTTGAAAACACAGAATTTTATAAATCATCCAAAGAATGAAGGACAGTGAGTGGTAAGTCCTCACTGTGGAAAGAGTTGCATGCAATTATTACAATAACTCTGCATATCCTATTATTGACTTGACATCTTATTCACGGTATTTTTAGTACTCTTCCTCGCCTTTCCCAACTGGGGGCTGGGTTTGTGATTTGAAATCTCACTTTCACATTAGGTTATAGGAAGACCACAGTCAAAGCGACAACTACCCACATGCTGATTGACAGATCAGCAAAATGTGGTGGACGTATAGTGGACTGTTCTTCAGCCTCCAAGAGGAGCGCCATTCAGACACACGGTATCATGAGTGAAACTCGAACGCACCGTGACATTGCTCTGCGGAAAATAAGACAGACATAAGCGGATAACTAGCTTGGGATCTCCTTGTGTGAAGTACTGAGGGTAGGAAAATTCACAGAGATGAAAAGGACTCGCTGTGTCTGTAAGAGGTGGCTAGAGGACCCTGGCGTGGTAACTCACACTTCTCCCAAACTTAGGAGACTGAGGTACAACTACCTCGAGTTTGAGGTGAGCCTGGGCCTACATAGTGAGTTCGATACCACTTGGAGCTCCAGTATGAGACTGTCTCAAAGCCAACCAACCATCCACCTCCACCAAAAAACAATCATCAAGATGAAAAATAAAAGCGAAGGGTTGAGTTGGTCAGCGGTTGTTTAATAAATAGTGTGTAGTTTGAAGGTGAACTGTTGCTCCATAAGCTCACATCCCTACCCGGATGCACTGTATTGGGAGGGTACGAACAGCTAGCAAGTAAGGCCTTGCTGGAGGAAGTGGGGTCACTGGGGGGTGGACATTGGAGTTTTCTAGTGTAGCTTTACTTCCTGTCCACTCTTTATATCCTGATGGTGGATGCTGTGTGACCAGCTGCTTGTAAATCATATGGGCATGCTTTCCTTCTCTACTGCAGTGGACCATATCTCCTCAAACTACATGTCAAAATAAAGTCTTCCATACTGAGTTGTTTCTTGCCGGATACTTTGGTCACAGAAGTAAGAAAAGTTGGTGATAGAAATGGGCACAGAGCTTCTGTTCAGGATGAAGAAGTCTAGAGATGGAGAGTAGTAGCAGTTACACACTAGTGTGTGTATACTTAATGCCAAGGAATAGTCCCCCAAAAGGGGTTTAATGGTAAATTTTGTTATATATATATATATTTTATCACATTTTAAAAAATTGCTTACTTACCAAAAGCAAAAAGACACTTAAAGGATCTTTCTCTTGGATCCCTCAGATTGGGAGAAGGCAGCCGCTTATTCCAAATTCTCCTAGACAGCTCTGTAGAGATGCCCTTCCTGCAACATTTCAGAGTTCAGATAATGTCAGCGAGCAACCAAGGACTTAAGATAATCACTTTGAATGCCTTCTGGAAGCAGATTCTCCAAGTCTATCCAGATACTGAAGCGATGTAGCCTATCAGCATGTGAGCTGCAGCTTCATGAGTTTGAAACCCAGGGCCTCATGGGTAAGGAAGCACTCCTGGACTTCTGACCATCAGAAACTATGAGGCAACACCCTCTTTAAAATTTCGTAATCAGGCAGGTGGTGGTGGTGCATGCCTTTAATCCCAGCACTCGGGAGGCAGAGGCAGGCGGATCTCTGTGAGTTCCAGGACAGGTGCAAAGCTACACAGAGAAACCCTGTCTGGAAAAAAAAAATAATCTTGTAATCATCTGTTGTGATCGGAGTGAAATATAAACACGAATGACGTCACAAATTCACACTAATATTGAGTAATGACTAACCAAGGCTCACAATAATAGAGAAGGAGTAGAGTTGACAAGAACAGACTTCTTTCTCTGCAGCAATTAGGGAAGCATTAGCCAATGGGGTCAAGAAAAATGTCTATATTCTCACCCTGCTTGTGTGTATAGTTCTTGCTTGTTTAGTTCTGTAACACACGGCCACCCCCTCTCAGTTTCCATGTGACTGACCCCCTTCCCCATGTTGCTTGGTGTGGGAATGGGTATTTTTATACAAGTCCAGAATATTCTGGTCCCTTCTGTTGTGGTGATTCAAAATCCATACAGAATCCATGTCTCAGCCTTATACTGAGATTTCTAAGTCCTTTGACCAAACATGGAGGAACTAGGAACTCCACAGAGTAACACCTGCTCCTTGGGTTTTCTCTCTCTTCTCAAACATCCCATCTACCTTTATCACGGTGATGGTGAAATTCTTGCATGCTTCCAAGGAGCTTACATCTGGAATGGTAACAACCAGAAAAGCATGTCATCACTCACCAATGTCTGATACAGGCCTGCCTATAAATAGCATGTGGCAGGTACAGCCTGGAGGAGATCTGGTCAACCCAGGAGTAATATTCCCTATCTGAGGAATCATTTAGCTATAGAAGAAAAACTCAAGCAACTGAAAAAAATAATGAATTGTGAGTCTTGAGGGAGGTGTGAATGAGAGGAGACAGACAGAAGATGTTGGGAGAACATCTGTGCAATAAAGTTTCTGAACATGAAGGGGTGCATGCTGTGCTCTGGAAACAGACATGAGTTCATGACTAGTAAACACTGAATATGACGGCCTACTCCTGTGATTGGGTTGGGGGTCACTTTGGGGGGAGGGTGTTGGGTTTTGGTTTTTCAAGACAGGGTTTCTCTGGGCAGCTCTGGTTGTCCTGGATTCTGTAGGCCAATCTGGCCTTGAACTCACAGAGATCTACTTGCCTCTGCCTCTCAAGAGCTGGCATTAAGGCATGTGCCACCACCACCCAGCTGGGGTCACATTCCTAAATTATGTAAGACATCAGAAGGGATTGGTGTGTACCAGGACTTCCCATCTTTAGTACTAAGGACTCCAATCATTGCCTTTTGGAAATGCCACCTGCACATGAGAATGCCATTCTATTCTGGCCTCTAACCTTGGTATGGGTTTTCAAAGCAATACAAACAGATAGTAATAGATAAGGGCCTTAGATCTCCCATCCTTTTTTTTTGCCCCGAAGGTCTTTCTGAGCTTCCATTGTGTCCTTACTAAAATGGGGTCATTCCACCCAAGATGTCTAGATTGGATTAGATGATTCATTGAAATGTCTTCCAACACTAAAGTCTATAATTCTATGGGCTGAGTCTTGATATCCACAGGGTACTATCAGGATATTCCCAAGGAGCCATCTTCAGTCTCGACTAGGACAAATTAAGCAATGTTTCCACCCCCATACCTCATGTCCAGCAATCCAGAGCAAGTCTAGTTCCTACCCTGAAAATTCAAGACTCTGTGCTGTGGGATGTTCTGTATGGCAAATGTGTTGCTAATAAAACACTGATTGGCCAGTGGCTAGGCAGGAAGTATAGGCAGGACTAACAGAGAGAATTAAAAGAACAGGAAGACGGAGGGAGTCTCTGCCAGCCACCGCCAGGACAAGCAGCATGTAAAGATGCCAGTAAGCCACGAGCCACATGGCAAGGTATAGATTTATAGAAATGGATTAATTTAAGATATAAGGACAGTTAGCAAGAAGCCTGCCACGGCCATACAGTTTGTAAGCAATATAAGTCTCTGTGTTTACTTGGTTGGGTCTGAGCGGCTGTGGGACTGGCAGGTGAGAGAGATTTGTCCTGACTGTGGGCCAGGCAGGAAAACTCTAGCCACAACTCTGAATGTGTTTCATGATAAATGGTCAGTTTTTTTGCAAAAGCCACAGTTGGGGTTTATTTTCAGACATATTCTTCTGTCACCAGGAAGGTGGGACTCCAAAGTCTGAAAAGTGGTCTGAAGGTCCTACTTCATCAGGAGGGCAGGCCAGATGACTTCCTGAGCAATGGGCCAATTTACATAAAACCCATTCTGCGGTACACACATGGGCAGCATAAGAGCCCTTTCAAGCTCAGCTCTGCTCCTTCTTGCTTTGGCGGCCCCTGACAGCAGATGAGGTTAACTGGTCCTCAGACAATCTTCTGGGAAAATGAAATAGCCAGTAATTGCTTTCTTCTTCTTTTTTTTCCAAAAGAGTTTTTTGATTTCTCATCCAATGGAAGAATCCTTGCACATGAGTGCTCAGCCAGTCCTGGGGGTAGATCTTGAAGTCCGATTAGGTAATGGCCTGGGGTTCACAACCTCCCTAGGGAGAAGTGGAACAATTTGCTGGAAGTTCCTCACCCTCATCCCCTGACCTTAAACCCTCAGTAGAAATGAAAATCAGTGTCTCAGAGAGGAAAGATTAGGAACCCCTACGCAGAGTGCTACTGTGTCTTTAAGGCTTCCATGGAAATCAAAGCTAGGTCAAACCTATTAAGGGAGTCAGGAGGCACCTTCCTTAGGAACTCTGACAATAACAGAAGAGAACCTTGGTTGACAAAAAATATGAGATCTTTGATTTCTATCTCACATTTACTTACCAAATCCTAGGGAAACTAACTCAATTTGTGTTTGAGAATAGCTCATTACTAAAAGAAAAGGGAAAAGTGCTTTGAAGACAGGCCCCCCTGTGGCTTATACATTGTGCAAGCTTACCCCTTTGTTTCAGTAATTGTCTTTACAGAGAATCATCAGGAAGCAGGCAAGTGAGGCATCCTCCTAGACTTAATTCCAACCTTGGGAAGTGGAGAGAGAAGACATAAACAAGTTAGTACAAATTTCTGTAAATAGAGCCGTCAATTCACAACACATTTTTACACGCACGTGTAACCAGCCTTTGGATTGTTTCCTGGACACTGGGAAGATGCATCAGACATCCATTAGAGCTTTTCTGAAGCCTTGCACAATAAACCAGAGGTGGTAGCGGTGGGTCTCTATATTCAAGATGTCTGCTTCCACTTCAGCACTCTCCGGACACTTGGCAGAATTTGGTTCTCTAGACAAAATGAATTAAAACCATTTTTATTCAGGCCTCTTACAGGGACAAGAAGTAATTTCCCTTGGAGTCTCTGTTTTCGTACAGGACAATAACAGCTGGGCAGGGATTTGGGCCAACACTTTGTGAGGTTTGTACTCATCTGTGGCTGTCAGATTGGCATTTCATATGAAATCAATAGACCATTGCTATTGAGACACCAGACTGCTCTAACACCAGGAAGATTGTGAAAGCCATTTTTGCTAAAACTCTGGAGTCTCCATACCCCAGCCAAGCCCAATATTCTTTAAGGAAACTCAACTTAAACTTAGCAGTTGCTCAAGTGGAAGGATCTAGAATTTCTGGATGTGGAGTTACTCTTCCATTCACGAAGCCTGTGAGGCAATAGGTCACAGAGGGTAAGCACCCAGGCTTTGGAGACTGCTCAGGTGGTGACTCTATTCCCACCATTGACACGCTGGATGATCTCAGGATGTTCTTCAAATCTCTGGGCCTCAGTTTCATCTTCCAAGGAATGAAAATCCATCCCAAATGTCAAGGGGTGGAATGAAGCAGAAGAGATGTGGGCAAGGTGCTCCAAACAATGGGTACACAATGGGTGATCAATAGCTGTGTAGATTGCACTGATGCTATATTCTTCCAAATGTATGTACTTGTATTACAGCCAAGAGTCATTTAGCTTGGACCCAGGCAGCATGTGCTCTGTGACCCCGACTCTCTCCTGGTTACTTTCTCCTCTCACACTGGGCCCAGGCACCACGGTTTCTCTCTCTTCCTCCTCACACCCATTCACCTCAGTCATTTTTTTTAAATCTACACCATCTCTAGTCCCCCAGGACATCATCAACATCAGACAGCAATGTAAAATATCAAATTCTGATTTAAGGTCTTTAAGGGAGCTAATCATTTTCATTTTACCTTTTGAGAATGTCTGTGCATAAATTACAAAAGAAAGATTGCTTTTTTTTTTTTAAACCAGGAGGAGCAACCCAAACTGGAGATGTCAGATTCTATATGGGATGGGTAAGGAGGATACTCATTATTCCATACGTAGGTTCAGTATTTGCTCTCATGTGAATCATAGCTCAGCTGATATCCGGATAAGCCATGATTGGAGTCCCAGAAGTGAGTGTTGAGGATAGAGGATTATGGGTAGGCTCAAGGACCACAGCAGAATGCTGTGGTTAATGACAGCGTTATTAGGCTGACAAGCGTGACATGGAAGTCCAGGTGTTAATGGCCTCCCAGTTCCCAGGGCCACTGTCAACAAAGTCATGATAAATCAGACTTGTCAAATCTTTCGGTCACATCTGGTCCGATGGAGACAGATAGACTCGCAAGATGTTTGAAACAGGAAAAGCCAAGACTACAGAACAGAACCAGGAAGTGTAGAGGAAAATGGACGACCAACGCCCAGTATTAATTTCCATTATTATCATCTCTGAGGCAGGTGACATCTGCAATTAGTGGTCAAGGACCAGGAGAATTTGAATTCTAAAAGCATCTCTCCTGTGAATTCACTAGGTTCTAAAATAGTAATTCACTTTCAGGACTCCAGACGCCAAAGAACTTGATCAAATAAATCATTCTCTCAGGATTGATGATTTCAATGGGCTTCTAAGATATCCATAAAGCCCCACAAGGCAATTCAAATACCACTCTAATGGCAGGCAGTGGAGTTTCTGCATCAAAAGGAGTTTTGAGGAAATATAGGCACTGAGATTGATCTGAGGGAGAGATAAAGCCCAGAATAGGAAGTGTGCCTCTGAAAGTCAAAAGCCTAGTCCAGTAGAATAGGCTAAATCAGGCAACCACTTTCTGATTAATGTGAGGCAAGCCACACAACAGGGGTTTACATCTGCTATTGTGAACTTGGTCAATAGCTTGCACCTGGGGAGGCCATGGGCTTTCCTGGGGGAAGATATCACTGTGGTTTTGCTATACGTACACAATACATCGGTCTGTCAAAATGACTGTGTTTATGACCATAGATTGGTGCTGCTTTCAGTTTTGGTAAGAGAAACTTTATTTTGTGGTGGGCAGTGGTAGCTGCAGGGACCTATAGCCAGTCAAAGTGTTGAGAATCAGTGATGGTTGAGTGCCTAGCTCTGAGTGGAGCATCTGTATCATCCCCTCCAAGACTCAGGGATATCACAGAAGAGGGTGTAGGATGAGCATAAGAGCCAGAGGGAAGAGGGATTGTTGGGGAACCTTCTCCAGGCCCTTACACTCTTGTATTTACGGTAGCTGGGACCAGCCCTGTATACAGTCTTCAGGCCCTTACACTCTTGTATTTATGGTAGCTGGGACCAGCCCTGTATACAGTCTTCAGGCCCTTACACTCTTGATTTTACGGTAGCTGTGACCAGCCCTGTATCAGGTTGCATCTATTTCCTATCATAAAGGAGGGCGGAGCCAACAATGCCCCACTCCTCTCTGAGGGTTTATAGGCAGTTGATGGATGGGGGAGGGAGAGATACTTCCTTCAGTGCTGTAGGCACAGCTAAGACCCGCCTGCTCCTGTAAATAACCCCTTAACCAATGCTTCTATAATGAAACTCTTTGGGTCTTCCAAGAGAATGAAAGCCATGAAAGTAGAAAGGGGACTGGTTGGGGAGCAGAAGGGGATCCATAGGGATGGGAAGGGACCAGAGAAGGCAGTGGGGGGGGGGGGGCAGCGAATATGACCCAAGTGCATGTATAAAATTGTCATAATAAAATTCATTATTAGTAGTGCCATAATTTATGCTAATAAAAATAGTTTTAAAAATGAGGCAGATGAATAGCTATGCCTGGCTGATTTTCCTTTAAAGAGATTTTAAAATGCAGGGTCCAGCTCAGAGCAGCTGTATGGAACTTTCTGGATAGATGATCTAAACTTCCGTATGTTCTAAATGCCCAGTGATCCCAATGTTCAGCTAGCAGTGGAAACCACCATGGAGGGACTAGAAACTAGGTGAGTCTTTGTGATTAATTAATATCTAATTAATTATCAAATCAATCAATCAATCAATTAATTAATTAATATAAAGGAAGAGTTTTCTGAAGATGGCCTACAAAGGTTGTAAGCTGGTTCTATGGGAGAGATTAAGAAAAGGAAAGAGAATAAGTCAGATACCAAGAAAGGGTATGAGAAGAATGAGGAAGTCGCCACTGCAAGTGTGACCATGATGGGTACAAGTTTTGGAGGGAAAGTAATGAGTGAGATGGACAGGAGGGGATCTAAATGACCCTGTGTCTTTACAAAACTCAGAGTAATGAGCAGCTATCATATTTTCTCTGAAAATTTAACCTTAGCATTGAGCAAAAGCCCAGTTGACACAAAACGTCAGTCAGCTGGAGTGAGGTTGCCACATATTTCTTGCAAGTTTTTGTGGCTGTAGTTGGTTGGTTTGCTTTTGGGCTTGTTTGATTTCTCTGGGAGGTACTTTACAAGTTCTTCATGTATTTGCGAAACTACACACCCAATTTCCAGAAAAAAGATACACACACACACACACACACACACACGCGCGCGCGCGCGCGCGCGTACTTTGAGACCCAGGTTACAAGTCCATTCTTGAGACAGGAACTAAAGAAAGACCAAATCAAAGTTTTTCTTCTCGTCCCTGTTACCGTTACCATCTTTGGTGCTGTCCTAACAGAGACCTGCAGGCAGGAGGAGATGTTAGAGCTGGGCATGGCAGCACACGCTGAGAGTCTCAGCACTTGGGAAGCAGAGGCAGGAGGATTGCAAACTTGAGGTTAATCTGGGCTACACAGTAAGACCTTGGATCAATAAAGTAATGTGTGGGGAAGTCTGAGAAAGGAGGGATGATTAGAAAAAGCATGTCAGATGGATAGATTTTCTTTCTGCAGTGAGGTCACTTCTGTAGCACAAAGATGAACACTCCTTTTTTCCTAAATACTTTGGGCCACTTGATGTCTTCTCGTGGTTTTATTTTTCTATTGGATGCTGATATATCATGTGCACCCGTCCTTACAACTTTTCAGTAACCACAGGGACGCATGCCAGCTCACGATAGCTGCCTGCATTTCCAACGGTATCTGCCTTTTTATTTTAATTTTACTGACATCATTTCACTGTAGAACTTTTGATTTGGAAAGTGAAACCATTTCTGTTCTAATAGAAAATGGAATCTTGATGTTTGGTGTTCTATTTTAATTTGGGATTTTAACCAGCCAATGATGTTCATCAGAGTGAAATCTGCATTCTTGTTTAGCTCTAGCGTCTCAAATCTGAAATAGGGAAAGCACAGCTTCAGTAACAGAATTGAGAATGTGGTCCTGGCATCTTTCTTAAAAGGAATTTGGATAAAGCGTCTCAGTAAATGCTCACAAATTACTCGCACCGTATGTCTAAATAGACACAAACAGGCGTAGAAAACCTGGTTGGATTCAATGTAGTCATTAGGTATGTGGGAAATCACTGGGACTTCTTCATGAATGTGTTTTTTAATTTTTGTTTATTTAATGAGCCTGAGTGCTTTAACTGCGTGTATGTGTGTGCACCACGTGTGTGCCTGGTGCCTGAAGAGGCCAGAAGAGGGCACTTCTTACTAGGTATTTGGTCACAGTCACAAGAGTAACTGACATTGTTCAGACACCATGTGATCACAGGCTTTGTTACTCTGGAAAAAGGGACTCAGAAGACTTCTCAATATCTGAGTGCTACAATGTAAGACTTGACCGACAGCTAAGGGCTTAGAAGATGGGATGGAGGTGTGAGCCAAGGGATGTGGGCAGCCTCTGGATGGAGAACACAGAGTCTCTCTTTGAGTCTCCAGAAAGCAGGAGCCCTTGCTGACCTTGACTTTCACCCAGTAGGACTGTTTGGATTTCTGACCTCCAGAACTATTATAATAAATTTGTGTGGTCTTTTGTTGCTGTTATTGTTGTTCATTTGTTTATTTTTTTGAGACCTGTTTTCTCTGTGTAGCCTTAGATGCCCTACAACTCACTCTGTACCAGGCTGGCCTCGAACTCACAGAGATCTGCTTGCCTCTGCCTCTCCAATGCTGGGATTAAAGGTGTGCGCCACCGCCAGCTGGATTAATTTGTGTTGTCTTAAGCAACTAAATCTAAAGTCATTTATAGCAGCAACAAGGAACTAATCCTGGAAACTAATTAGACATCTTACTCTTCATGAGTTGTCTCAGATGATGTATAAAATGAGAGAGGAAGACATCTCTAAAGGAGTACTGGATTACCGGCTCTGATTCCAGCAGCGTGTGAAAACTATCCTTCTGAATGCTCCCTATTCCTTAATGCCTCTGACTGCATGGTTCAAAACAAAGGCCCCTGTGAGACTGTTTCACTTGGACGGGGCTTATGGCTTAGAAGAAACAGGAGTGAGTAAGCCTTTCGCTAAGACTGCCCATGATGTCACAAGTCATATGGAGCCTAGGGCAGCCTTCCCTTCTGATGGCTCTTCCAGCTACCTTTCTTGATGGAGTTTTCCTAGGAAAGAGGAAAGCTACAGGGCCTTGCATCAAATAGAAATGGGTTTAATGCCAGGCAGTGGTGGCGCATGCCTTTAATCCCAGCACTCGGGAGGCAGAGGCAGGCGGATCTCTGTGAGTTCGAGGCCAGCCTGGTCTCCAAAGCGAGCTCCAGGAAAGGCGCAAAGCTACACAGAGAAACCCTGTCTCGAAAAACCGAAAAAGAAAAAAGAAATGTGTTTAAGACCTGCCTCACAATTTCCTAGAGAAGAGACAGAGAGTTTATGTAGGCTTCCGGAACTTTGCTTTTTTTTTTTGACTGCATAATGGAGGTAATAACGCTAACTTAATGCAGTAATAAATGCAATATGAATGGTCTCTAGGCTCTCTTTTCACCCACCTCTCCCTGCTTTTTCTCCACTCCTTTTGGAGTTACCACGACTTTCCCTGGTGACTTAGGGAGAGTTCTATCCATTTTGTTACCTTTTCACAGGAGCCCGGAAATTCACGGTCGGCCGGAGAGCAGGCTGTGAGCATCTCATCAATTCTTTTCCTGTTTCACAGCTACCTCCCTCTCCTTCACAGAACAAGTGAGCTCACGGGCTTTTGCAACTTTACCTTTTACTTCTACAGGGTGGGCAGATTGTCTAAAGGGTGCACATGGCTTCTCCTCAGCATAGAATTCTTGTGGGCAGAGTGGTGTGCTGCTTTTTGACATTAACTTACACTGGGAGGTTTGCAAGGCATGAGGAGCGTTGTGTTGTGGAGTATTTCTTTAACTATGTAAAGGTGTGTTACATTTGTTTATGTGGCAGAATATTACTTTAACTGTGTGAAGGTGTGTTCCATTTGTTTCTGTTGCCTTTGCTAATGATGTAAAGATGTGTTTTCTGCTGATGCTGCATTTGTTTAACTATGGAAAGATGTGTTGCATTTGTTTTGCCTTGCCTGCCTAAGGCACCTGATTGGTCTAATAAAAAGCAGAAAAGCCAATAGCTAGGCAGGAGAGGGATAGGCAGGGCTGGCAGGCAGAGAGAATACATAGGAGGAGAAATCTAGGCTTAAAAGAGGAAGAATGGGAGAGGAGAAGAGAAGAGAGGAGAGGATGAGGGAGAAGGAAAGGGAGACGCCTGGGGCTGGCCAGTCAGCCCACAGCCAGCCAGACACGGAGGAAGCAGGAAAGTAGGACGAACAGATTGAAAGAAAGGTAAAAAGCCCTGAGGCAAAACGTAGGTGAAGAGAAACAGGTCAAATTGAGTTATAATAGCTTGTGGGACAAGCATAATACAAGGCTGAGTATTTGTAACTAATAAGTCTCCATGTCGTGATTTGGGAGCTGGTGGGTGGCCCCAAAAGAAATCCTGTTACAACACTGCTTCACACATATGTTTATTCATTACATCCTCACAGTGCCTCACGTTTGTAGACAAGGAAACTGAGCCACATGTTGGCTAAATACATTGGCCAAAGTCTCACAGCTCATAAGGGGCAGCATGAAGATCTGAACCCTGGCACATGTAGTTTTGACATTTATACTCTTGACCACGTCCACAGCTAGTGTGCCTCCTTCTACCAGGAGCTCATTCTACAGCAAGTCCAGGATGCTAGATGGAGAAAACACAAATTAAAAGGAAGTGAGCCCCAAAGAATGCTTGACTTCGGCATTGAGTTGAAGTCATTGGAGCCTGACGCTGTTTTCAAATATTCTCAACAGAAGCGTGAAGCTTTGTGTATGGGCAGGTGGCAGTCCGACCGACCAGCTTTGTCTTTCTAAGCAACAGTGTTGGTATCAGACTGCCAATCCAGAGACCCGTGAAAGGGTTTGGAGTTTGCTATTGTTTCCCGGTACTAAAACACCTTGACAGAAAACAGTCTCAAGATTCCCAAGGGTGGCCGGTTGTCAAGCCTCCCTTCTTGGAAGGAGGAAGCATTCCCACCTCCAGAAGATGAAGTGGACATTTTCCTGGCTGAGTGGCTGGTACCATTGTTTTTACTAAGCATACCTCCATCTCTCCTTCCAGACTTGAAGAGCTGTTTTTTAATCCCCACGAAAGGCCGCAGATCCCATTCACCCCCTCCTCTTTGAAGGAGGCAAAGGAGAGGACAAGTCTTCAGGTTTCTGTCTTCTCTCCAGGCTCCTCCAGGACCCAGAGCCAGCCTCCCACCTCCTCTTGGCCTGCCACTCAGCCGCATGGGTTTCTTTCTCCTACCCCAGCTTCTTTTTTGGCCACCAGTAAACACACTGACCTTTGAAACATGGAGAGAAAAGAGCTTTGAAGTAAAACGGGCTCAGACCGCGTTCAGACAGCCTCATCTGGAGGCCAGAACAAAGAGGAGCATAGTTTTCGAGCTGTCTTCGTAATTACACCAAGCAGCTATCATTCAGGCCCCAGCCTGAGCATTAATGCACCAAAGGGAGAGCAGGGCAGGCACATAAGCCACTTTGTTACAAAGCCCTCCAGCTAAAGTTCCCATGTGGCTGGGACTGTTTTCCAGGACTCTGGGCTTTTCCTTTCTTCCTTCCCCATTAAACCCCTCAACCCTTCTTGGCAAAGGCCCCTAGGTGAGGTAAGTGCCAATTAGCAAGAAAAAGTTTCATGTGTTCCAGAGTTATGGCTTGGAACTGGGTTCTCACTAAAAACATCCTTCTTCTCTGGTCCAGAAGCCCGGGATGGGCAAAGAGTGAGGATCCTAAGGGTGGTTCAAGATGTCATTCATTTTTGCTTCTTCCTCCTCACCTGAAAAGAAGTCCTTTCTGAGGACTTGAAATGATGTCAGCCAACCCATCAGAAGAAGCAAACCCAGAAGCTTCAGCTGCCGAGGTAACCACGGCAGAAGGGTTGGCAAACTGGGCTTTTGGGGAAAAAAAATAACACTACATTTTTTTGGGGTGGGTGGGTGGTGGTTCTTTTGAAATAAATATGGCCAGAATTCAGAACGAGTAGGTGGATATATCTATCTAATTCTATCTATTTAGAATTATATCTAGTCTATTATCTATCTAATTCAAAGAATTGTTAAAGCCTTTTTTGGAAGCTTCAAATTTGGGTTGGATCATTTTTGTATGCCAGAAATAGTTTTTACACATGTCAGATCAGTGCTTGAAGAAACGGGCCGTAGTAACCTGCCGCTAACATCCCGGGGCCCTTAAAAACCAAGAGGCTTAGCAATGAAGACACGAATGAGCAGAGAGACACAGTCTAACAGTTCTTCCCGTCATTAATTGTACTCCATCTCTATAGTTTTCAGAGAGCATGAGAAATGGCGGATGCAGATTAGAATGCACTCAAATAGCACCCACCACCACATTTTAATGCATTGTTTTGTGCATGTGGTTTCCGCCTTGTGATTTGGATTTTCATTTGCCTGGGAACAAAGCCTGGCTTCTCTTCCCCATTGGGAAGCAGGAGGCAAGTCCTGTTTCCGGAAGCACCATGGTGGTGCCCCTGAAGCAGCAGGGTGCTCCCTGGCCCAGGACCTGCTCTCTGCCACCACCTTCTCGCTGCCCACCACAGGCACTGCATTTGCTACGCACTGAGGAGGGGGAAACATGCAGCCGATCGATCGCATTGTCTGGCTGCGGGATGGCAAGCAATTGCAGCCTTTTGTTTTATTAAAACTGAACAGATTGTTCTTTGGAAAAAAAAAAATCCAAGTGCTAACACGTAGAGTCTTTTCAAATAGAGGGTGTGGGACAGCGATTGCTCTTCACTCACCAAGTCCTGGGCTCTTAATCGAGGGCCACAGACAGAGCACATTTTCTAGCCTCCTCTGCACTGGGTGGCGGTGGAATGTGGGTCAAGGTAATGTATACAGTTCCTAAGTCTTGTTCCCCTAAATCCTTACGTAGTGCTGACTGAAGGGCTCTCTAACAGGCCCGAGCATGGCAAACACGGGGTTGCCAGATTTTACCCGGTTCCCTTCCCTCTTCCTTGCTAAACTGTTAGATTCCATCCAAGGTCAGTTCCCTTATTTGGCCATTGACTCATTCCTGAGACTGAACACCGAGGTTGAGCAGTCAACAATGATTTGGCTTCACCAGCTCACCTGTCCAATCAAGACTTACCAACTCATCCTAGCACAGACTCTCACTTTCCTCCCTAAAAATCTACTCCTGCAAACAAACAAAAAAACCACCTGCTGCCTGCCCTCTGCCTTTGCCCAAACCAGAGGCAGCGCCTCTCCCCTGCCCCCACCAACATGTGAGCTTGCCCCTCTGGGATAATAAATCTCCTCTGTGCTGAGAATGTGGTGTCTGGGTGTGTCCTGTACTGACTCCGGGAGACCACCCTCCTTCTTACTTCATCCCTGACCTCTCAGTCAGATGCTGAGGACCA
>CABHPQ010172229.1:13364-41512 GCA_902168405.1 Peromyscus aztecus | reverse complement strand
CTGGATATTGACTGGCTTAACCATTAAGAATTAGGACACTACCAATGATCTCAGTTTTGTGTTCCTATGAGAAATCGGTGGGTCTTTTGCAAAAGCAGAGTGTTCCCATGTGAGTCTGTCCACCACATCTCAGCAGGTGTCCTGATGAGAAAAGTGTTTAGAACCACTGCCCCAGAAGATTAGGAGAGTCACTGACTCCACTCATTGCTCAGGCCACACAGATGTAGTAGGAGGTATTCTAATTCCTCCCGGCAGCCCCCAGGGCAGGTCAGAGAACTGGGCTTACAATGTGGACCAAAGCCAAGCACCACTCTCCTCACAGGTGCCTCCTGTAGGCCATGTGATCTACAAAGCTTTGCCTTTCACTCTCTTGCCTCTTCAGAGCCCATCTTTTAGGAAGGAGCTCACAGCCTCCTGGAGACGGTGCTCTGTTTATTTAAGGCAACTGGGGGGCAAAAGGCTATGTGCTGAAGACGAAATGGGAGCCGTGTTAATTCCGTGTTAATGACAGCAGAGCAATTTTCCTACAGGAAATAACTAGTTACCTTAATCATTTTAAGTAGTTATTAACATCAGCCTAAAAAGGATCGCTCTGCTTATCGCAATCCACGCACAAAGGAAATGAAGACATGAATAACCGGACCTTAAACACATTTCTGGCATCTTCCTTCTGGGTGGTATTAAACGGTATTAATCTTTTTAACCGACTTCAATCCTGAGACCACAGCCGTGTGATAAAACGTTAAGTGAAGCGCTGGAAGTAGAGGTGGCCTCGCCAGATTTATGGTGCCAATTTACCAACAGCAAAAGCACGCTGCAATGCTGCAAGGAAGCCCATAGAAAAGGAAGACTGACAGGGAGATGTATGGGTTAATTAATAAAATGCAGATAATAGCATCGGCCTGATACTAATACTTCTTCAGAGGCTGCTCTGTATACATCTCTGGGAATAAACAAAGCTGCAATGTATTGTTGCTACTGTATCCTGTACACACACACACACACACACACACACACACACACACACACACACACACCAGATAAGGATCGGAGGTGGGAAATGAAAGATACGCAAGCAACTTCATCCAGGCTACAGTCGAACAATAAAAAAGAAAAAGGAACTGCCAAGCAAGAATGAGCAGCTCGTTGGAGGGTTTTACAGTTTTAAGACACAGGAAGTCATTTTTCCCCCTAAGTAAGGGGACTGTTTTTCTCCCCGGTGGTAGCTGTGCTTTGTAGAAGAATTAGCATTATCATGCATGTCAACAAAGTATATTTAGGACTTTGGGTGACGGTCCCAGGGAAAAGATTTCCAAAAGCCACAGTCCCATTCTCAAGAGGCTCTCCTTCTGTTTTGAAGATGTCCTATAAGACAGAGCAGGAAAGGCCTTGAGAAAGGTGTGGGGTAGGCACGATGGTGGCACAGGAGTGTGTGTATCTCCTCCTGTGGGGTGAAGCTTGAGCCTGGTTGTGAAAGATGAGAGAGTTCACCAGATGGCCCGTGGATAAAGGACATTTCAAGTGATAGGAAAGACTGATACAGAAGTGCAGGTGGACAGGTCTAGCCAAGAAGCCAGGGCACAGCTAACATGTGTCATTGGACACAGCAGCAAAGATAAGTTAAAAGTCATGAAGGGCCTTCAAGGCCAAGGGAAAGAGCCTACACATTTTTCCTCAAGAGAGTGAGGTGTACCAAGAAGGGTCCCCAAGCCAGGGAGCGAAATGTTTAGACTTAACCATCCCAGTGGTTGCTATGGGGAGAAAGGCTCAAGGGAACATGGAATTGGAAGCATTGAGGCCATGTGGAAAGCTGCAATAATACAGACGAGAATAACTGAACCAGTGCAGTAAAGAGGCCAGGGACAGGTGTGAGACTTGCTGGCTACTGCAGTAAAAGCCACAGGACTTCATGACTAGTAGAATCACACTGTCTCCCTCAGTACCTATGTTTACAATTCCACCTCTGGGGTGAGAGTGCATTGTTAGAGGGGATGAAGAGGAGGAACAGATCAGGGCAGAGTTCTGGGTAGCAGAACTGGGGGTTTGGTCTAGCCTGGGGTAGGCAAAGACCTGGTATATTAAATGTCATGGGTGTTCCTAAGTCTACCTGCCTGAGACTCAGTGATCTGCCCCCAGTGGTCAGCACAGCTATGTAAGGTTGCCTTGAACTGGCCTGGGCATCAAGGGTCCTTCTTCAATGACACAGGAAAAGGAACACTAAAGAGGCTCGGGGCTAAAACTAAGGTTGGGGTTTTGTGGTGGTATTGTGTTCCCCAAAATATTGTGTACCTTAATAAACTTATCTGGGGTCAGAGACAGAACAGCCACAATATTAAACAGAGGTTAGGCAGTGGTAGCACACGCCTTTAATCCTAGCATTCCAGAGGCAGAAATCCATGTGTTCAAGGATACAGCCAAGTATGGTGACTCACGCCTTTAATCCCAGAAAGCAAGCCTTCAATCCCAGGGAGTGGTGGTAGAAAGCAGAAACGTATATAAGGCGCGAGGACCAGAAACTAGAGGCATTTGGCTGGTTAAGCATTTAGCTGGTTAAGCATTCAGGCTTTTGAGCAGCAGTTCAGCTGAGACTCATTCTGGATAAGGACTCAGAGGCCTCCAGTCTGAGGAAACAAGACCAGCTGAGGATCTGGCGAGATTCATGCTACAGGGTTTTGTTCTGTTTTCATGCTTAATCCAATTATAAATCTGAGGACCCAGAAAGCAAAGAATGGCTTGTTCTGGTATCCGTTCTATTCCACATACCTTAAAGCCACAACACTGTTGACCTCAGAAAGGCCGAGAGAGGTATGTGTTTTGTCTGAGCCTCGGGGAGTTCTTAGTCTTTGTCTCCTGGACTTGTCTAAGGTTGTGTACCAGTGTAACATCCGATGTTGCAATTCTCCTTCCAGGGCTGAATTCCCCTTCCACACAACCTATCCTACAAAGGTGTCTGGAAGTTCCCACCACCAAGCATCTAGATCTTGGAGAATTAACTATTTGGGGAGAAATTAGGGAGGGTAAAGGATCCAGCCCAATGAAATTCTTTTCGGTTCAGATCTTCAGGACAGGGTTGGGCAGATAGCTGTGACATGGGAGTCTTATGATGAATGGTCCTTTTTCTCCCTGTTTTTCTGGGAGTTTCTTCAGTCCTTCCTGTAACACTAAAGAGGACTCTAAAAGCCAGGAGTCTGGACTGCTCTTCCTTTGGGGCTTCTACTTAAAAGCTCAACTCTGGAACCAGGCTCTCAGCTCTCAGATCCAGCCCTTTAACTTACTGGGAAAAAATGAATTAGTGAGACAATGGGATGATGGAAAGGTTATTATGGGACACACTTGGGAAGCAGAAACAGGAGGCTTCTTCCCTGAGCTCTGGAGTTAGAGATGAGCCTGGGCAATGTAGTGAGACCCTCCCATGTCAAAACATTTGTTTGAGGTGTTAGTGACCCTGATTTGATCACTACACATTGTGTGCATGTATTCTATTGTTATCATATCCTATAAATATATATGTCAATATTTTAAATGTTATAACATAACCTTATAAAGTATTCATTAGATGGGTAAAATAGAATAATATTTATGAAATACCAAAGACAGTGGCTGGCAGGTAATACAGAACTCAGTGGGTGTCAGCAATCCCGCTCCTTTGATTTAGGGTTGCCGTCCCCACCCGAGTGTTAGCTACCAATCTGCAAAATACTGACTAAAGCAGCATGTAGCTAATGAACCTCATAGCTCCGCTGTGATCCCATGCACTTTCTGCACTGAGCCGTCTGGGGAGAGGGGTGGTGGTGGTGGTGGTGGTGGTGGTGGTGGTGGTGGCGAATGTGTATGCATGAGACATTTTAAAAGAATTTACTTGGAGAGATGGGTAATAAGGAATGTGGGCAAAGAATAACTTCAGATCCTCGGGTAGCTGCTGCACGCACATCCAGTGTGTGCTTGGTGCTTCGTGTATAATAATTTGCATATTCCCTACAACTGCAATGTGAAAGGAAGAAAAGAATAAACTCAACAGAGCCACCCAGAAAGCCAGCCTGGAGGAGATGGCAATTTAGGAGGAGCTTTTGGTGAGCAGAGATCACTGGAAAAGAACGAGTAGTCATTCCAGGTAGAGACAAAGCAGCGTGTATGAAGCTATGAGGCAAACACAGAGAGGATAAAGGAGCTCTACCCTCACCCCAGGCAACAGGCTACCAGTCCAGGGCATCAAGACTTGTAGATAGGAGGGAGGTGGTATTCTCTGAAAAAAACAAGAGACTGGCTCCTGGCCAGCGCTTCAAGGCAGAGTTAGTACAAATATGCAGTAGCAACTACTCCAGACAAACAAAACGCGACACTCACCATTGACCCTTGTACCGAGCCAGTTCCTGTCTCAGAACGTTCACTGAACCCCAGGAGTTAAGTCTGGGCTAGGTAGCATAGTGAGACTCTGTCTCAAAAACAAAATGAAATAAAATAAAATATATCCCTTTGACTCTTTGCTTAACAGGATCTCTGTCAGATGTTGCTGAGGAGAGGGAATTGTAGGTAGTGGGCCCAGTGCCTTTTCCCCCATAGCTGTTATGAACTAAAGCCCCCAGTACAAGAGGCCTCATCCACAGGTTATGAGTGTCTTTGGCCTCTGCCTCAAGTCTGTTGACGGTCCTGAATCTCAGAGCATATACAATTATAAGGAGACTCTATTGCTTATCAGTTAACCCTTTGTCTCTGGCATCAAGCACATGACCTGTGTACTAATGACTCCGTCACTTAGATACCTTACTTGACATCTTCATGCCTCCGTTTCCCTATCTGTAAATTAAAAGTAGTGATAATATTCTCATACATGGGCCTTTGTGAGTATTAAGTGAGATCATGTATATGATGTGAATTGGCCCAGTCTTGTACATCACTTGCTCAATAATACTGGGTAATGCTGCTGCTGCTGATGTTGCTCACTGTGGATATGAGATCAGTTCTGGAGGCGTGTGGGTAAAATGGGCAGGACAGAGCCAGAGAAAAGTGCAGCAGAGATGGAGCGGAGAGCCTTCAACCTCTTCGCAAGCTCCTAGCAAGGACCAATGGCTCCTCAAAGTTCACACATTTGAACTGGTGTTCCAGAAATTCAGGAAGAAAGGGGAATGTGATCTGGAATGACCTAGAGGTTCTCAGCAATCCCTGGTAAGCAGGAAGTGAAGTCATCTCCTCTCCCTGGCTCCAGTGCCCACACCTGTATCACGGGGATGATGATGTCTGACCATACATCAATTGGGAGAACTGGATGAGATGACATCTGGAGTGTTTTGGGGACCCCACTAGCGTATGGGAAACTCCTAATACTTGGGGACCACTATGACTTCTGTAAGTGGAAGATAAGATGAGGGGATACAAGGAGGGAGGGCACAACAGCTGAAAAAAACAACCTCAACGAAAGCCTCAAGAAAGGAAAGGACTCTGCTTGAGAAGAAGAGACCTGGGTTCAAGTCTAGAATCTGTTGCTTACTGGCTGAATCCATGTGGGTCCTCCATTTCTCCTGTTTGGTAGGTTTCAACACTTTCTGACCTAATCTGCAGCAGGGTTATTGTGAGGGCCCAAAGAAGAAGTTTCTGAAGAAGCCCCATAATTACAAAGCTCTCCCGTATAAGCTGGTTTCTACATCCAGTACTCGGAACTGCTTGCAGCCAAGGCTCATGCCCCTTATTGGAACTGCCATTGCCTGACACAGCACTAGGTGCAGAAGGGATGTTTCACTGCAGATGAGAACCACACAGTCCCTTCCTACCTTAGAATGCCCCAGACTCTCACTATAGAAATGAGAGAGACCTTTGCTGCTGACCCTGCCCATCCCCTGGCTGACCCTGTTCTGCCAGAAACAGCCTTCTTCTTGGAAAATGACAGTAGTCCCAGACAGAGCCATGACATTTGGGGAAAACCCTTGCTGAGTGCTTAGGTCTCCATCACGGGGTGAGGATGAGAAGACAACGCATTGTGATCTGCCCCCAGAGAGATTAGGCCCAGTGGTTTCCAAGTAACACCACAGAGATGTTTCATGCTCACAGACAGACTTGGAAGGATGCTGAAGTCTTAATATAGACTGTCCACACGCCTCTTCCCAAATGCTGTCAGCAAAATGCTATCTCCACTCCTCTCCCAGGGAATATTTTGGGAGCCTGAGACAAGGGCACCATCTGGGCTTCCCTGAAGAATGGTGAAAATAATGTGGCTTTCTTGCCTTCTGTCTTCCTTCACCATGGTCAACCCCTACTCACCTCTTAGAAGCAAACAAAACAAAATTCACCAGAACTAGCCACATCCTGTACTGAGCTGGCATCGATGCTAATCAGAATACATGGGGGTGCAGCCGGAAGGACTTCCCCACCCAGGGTCATTTGGCTTGACTCTATGTGAGAATGCAGAACACAAATGTACATCCTGGGAGCTCTACAGTTCCTATAATTTACATATATAGAAACTGACTGGCTTTCCTAGTTAGATAGCATCACCGCGCACGCGCGCGCGCACATGCACACACACACACACACACACACACACACACACACACACACCTCCATTGTTAACTTCCCATTGTTCTTAAAATTAAGGCAATATTATCATTGAGATCTTCAAGACTGAGTGTGAGCTGTCCCTGCCTTTTTCTCCTGAGTCATCCTACCATGATGACCCTTAACTTCTGGTCTCTGACACTTCCTCTCACTCCATAGTGCCATAGGGCCTTTGCACCTCTTCCTGCTTTTCAGAGTTTTCCTCTCTCAGCTCTGTATGCCCAGCACTTTGCCTGGCACACAGGAAACATACCTAAGTATGTGCTGAGAGGCGAATGAAAGGCTTGGGTAGCAGCCTTCAGGACTGGGATATTTATTTTATTTGCTTTTGGTTTGATTTGAGCCAGTCAAAATCAAATGAAGAAGGCAGAGGTCACAAACTGGCAGTCAGGAGGACTGGTGCTGCTCTTGACCTACACACATACATCACTGAATCACAGACCACCCGCCCCCCAGTCTCCTTCTCTGTTGATAAGTCCAGTCTGATGCTGCTGCAACCCATGTAGAATCCCAGGATAAGTGTGCTGCCTACTGGGACTTTGACTTATACAGCCCAATTCCATCTTCTTTGAGGGATCCTCAGCAGACAACATCCTATATTTCCTCTGAGACAGGTTTATTTTTTAAAAGAATCATGAAAGTTTGCTCCTAACAGCTCTACATTTTCTACACAAAGACCTTAGTGTCTTAGAGGGCTTTGACTTACAAACATGACCCATTACCTCTCTTATCCAGGAAGCTAAGATGTGAGGTTCACTGGAGCCTGGGAGTTTAAGTCAAGGCTAAACAGTATAATGAGACCCTGTCTCAAGAAAAAATAAATAAATGAAATAAAATATGCCTTTTTGACTTTCTGCTTAGCACTCTATTCTTCTTCAGAGCCAATCCACGTGGCTAGATTGTGTGTCTTTAATGGCTTTGGAACTGACTGGTGTGCATTGCTAGTTATTCAATATCACATTTCAGGCAATTAAAGCGTAGAGTCAAGCCTGCTTTGTGGATGCTTTATCCAAATTGTTCTGCAGCTTGACTTGGAAGAGGGATGATGTTCCCATTGCCCCACTGACAGGCAGTTAGGAGGTGAGTCATCCAAAGTAACTGCAGAATGAACAAGTGAGGGCTGCGGTACACTGAAGGTCAGGATCCCTTCTTACATGATGGAGACTGATGGCCAGGTGCAAGGAAGGCAGGTCGTCTCAGTCTTGCCTTTGGTGTGCATCTGCTGTGAGCATTGATAGTCCGTCTTGAGTGCTCAACAAGTCATGTCTCTTTCAAGTTCAGTTGCATCTAAAATAGCAAATCCATAAGCCCACATAAGTAACTGCAAGAGGCCAAAAGTCTTGTGTCAAAGTCCCTGGGGTGGCTTCACAGTGACTCAGGGTGTCACACTGCTGAAAATTTCAAAGCCAGAGAAGTAGCAATAGTTTCAACTGTGTTTGGGGGTGGTGGTGCAGAAACTACTCACAATATAGTTTGTCAAAAGAACAAACTCCTAAGACGAGTTCTTCCACAGGTGTGGACATAATTCCACCAGAATGGGTGCAAATTTGTTATAGCTGTGACCAAAAATAAGCAGTCCCACTGAGGCATTCATGGCTCTCTTTTTACTATTTCATTCAACCAATACACCAAATTTCATTGGCAGATTTCTCCAAAAGTAATTCCTGGTATGAGCCCTGCTTGACTGCAATAATTATTTTTAATATAATATTACTTACAATCAGCTAATATTAATATAAGCTTTTGCATATGTAATTATAAGAGACAGTGACCTGTCTGGCCTTCAAAAGTCTCCTGGAAACGTACTTGCAAAATTACCTTGCTCTTGACTTTTTGTGAGTAGAAGTAGGAAAAATGATTCTTGACTTAATTCAAAGGACCTATATAACGTTGGACTCTACTTTAATTAAAACAAAGTGAGCCTTCATTAATGCTCTGAAATATCTATCAATATCTATCTGACACAAATGATCTGTACATGTCAATAGGATGGTTTTCATCCGGAGACAATCTCTTCTGAGGCAATGATAATGACCTGAAGAGAGGCAGGGCCCTGAGGCAATGTGTGCTGATAAAACTGTTGTTTTTATAATACCAACTACAGAAAGAAGCTGCTAGCAAAATTATCTTGGCAGCCAGATGATAAAAAGGCAAAATAAGATATAAAAATGAATACTCTATAGACACTTTTCTAAAAAAAAAAAAAAAAAAAAAAAAAAAAAATGCAATCCAAACATGTCGATGGCCTGACTTTTTTCTAAATAACTTCGAAGTCGCTAAGCCCCTTGTTTTCCTTGACTGTGCCTCGGCAGCCACGCATTTCTAATAAGAATCATCACGGCACCCGTTTAATGAGTATGTACTCTGGGCCAGATGCTGCATTGGAAGCCTGCTTTATCTCATTCGTGCATTTCATCTCATTTGCATGTGGTAGTTATTTAATCAGCACAGTCAGTCATTCCTTGAGCAGTCATGTTGCAATCACATTTTGCATGTGAAGAAACTGAAGCTCAAAGAGACGGAGTAACCTGGGACCTGAACCCAGGTTGTTCGGCTCTAGAACAATGAGCTGTCTTTCCTCATAGCCAGAGCTAGGATGGGTCCGAGGTCCTGTGAGTATGGGGGTGGAGGGGGAGGGGAAGGAGAATAAGTGAGCATGGAGGAAAGCATGGGAATAAGAAGTGTCTAGCTGCCGGATGCTGCCACTCATGAGAACTCACAGTAACATCAGAGGAGGTCCAAAAAGCGCCCTCAGATCCCACCTTTTAATCCTACTTGGTACCAACCGGCCTCAGCCCAGAGGATGCTTCTGAAAGGATATGGATGGACTTCTTTACAGGAAGCACATCCTGCCTTGGCTTTCAGCAGCTTCACTATTGTGAGGCAGAAGGGTTACAGATGCTTTGGGGAAAGGACCACAGAAGGAAAGTGTGGCTTCTAAAAGCAGCTATTTTAAGTGTTTCATAGGGTGGACACCAGGGGAACATTCCAATTCTTCCATGGTATCACCTCATCTGTTGTGACTGTTTGCTTAGACCCTGCCTGGATTCTGAAAGAGGATGCTGTTAATTTTCTGGCTTCGTTCTTATGACAGCACTCAGGTGCATTTTCATTCTTCTAAGGAAGAAGCCATGGCACAGAGGGGCTGGGTAGCTAGCCTCAGATTACTCAGACATAAGAGGTATCTGGCTAAGCCAAGCCTCAAATTTTCTTGCACCATCCTGCACCCACAGGTCACACCGTGCATTTGTTCAAACCTTAGAACAACTCACTGGAAAAAAAGAATCATGCCTTAAAATCCAAGCAGTGTTCTCTCCCAGAGGGGAAGATCCCTTCAGTCTAGTGTTTTACATTGCCATGATACATCTAGGGTCTCCAGTCAACGAAATGATAGATGCTTCATTTCATCTGCAGCTTTAATTGCATCTACATGTCTTAGGATACAGGAAACCATCATCAGCAGGCAGATCCGTGATAATTGCCAAAGCTTAGGGTGAGAATGTGGCAGTTGGTAAATATCAAGCCGTGCTCTTCTCTGCAGAGTGTGTGCTCTTACACATAAAGACAAACTTGCTAATGACTTCTATAAATAAGTTCTCGCTTATAACTGTTGTTCCAGCAAAAGCTGCTGAAATGTAATCTCCCCTTCAAGTACAAAACACCTTCCTCTTCTCTTGACTGTTTTATGGGAAAGTGAAGTGGACCCGAATCGCTGTCACTGGCTGTGTGACCTCTCTGTGCCTTCTTTTTTATCCTTTGTCTATTTTGGGAACAAACAGATAAGCTGTGTGAGCGCCTCGAGGATATGGGACCTATAGATTTCATCTCTGAACTCCTGGGGTCCAGCACAGGGTGGGCACCTGGGACCTAAGTGCTGACAGAAGTAAACTCATGTGGATGGATGGTGCTTTGGAAAGTTTAAAGGACCATAGAAATGAAAGAATGGCCATTATATGAGGGGGAGGTACAGACTCATGCTTACTTTCTCCCAGCCTGAATTCTCTTCCCACTGTATACACTTACTGGAAAATGAATGCCTTGGAAGTACTTTGCCAAGCTTTCAACTTAAACAAGCCACAGTGGGCAAACTATAACCACAAACCAAATCCAGCCCACAGTACGTTGCAAATAAAGTTTTCTTAGAATCTAGCTATATCCGTTCTTTCCTATTTTCTCTTTGACTACTTTAATACTAGGAACGCAGAGTTAAGTCACTGTGACAGAAGCTCCATAAGCCCCAAGGATGGAAGATTCACTATCTCACTCATTGCATTAAATGCCTGTTGCCTGCTAAATTACCATCTGAGCCACTTGGGAATATGTTCCTCTTTAAAGCTCTCACTTCACCTAGTGCAGGGAACACACACTGAGTTCTCCCCAGGAGGTAGCACTTCCCTCAGGGTCCTCAGAAAGACTGGACTCAAAGACAGAGTGCAGAAGAGCGAACTACACACACTTAACCCTGATTTCTGCAGGAGCCAAAGGCTCTATTATCTACTGCAAAAGTAAGCATTAAGTACCAGCAAGCATGGTAACAGCTGACTACTGAGTGTCTAGTGCATGCCAGACCCTGGGCTAAATGCTTTTATCCAAGCCCATGAAACCATACGTGTGGTTCTAGGGAGTAGGTAGAATTACAGTCCTGTGTAAAGAAGACAACCTGGGTTACTCAGGTGTTCAGGGATAAAGCTGGGCTTGCACATGTATGTAGTCTTACATGATACTAAGGGTCTTCACTACCTTTGGGGATGAACCTCTGGAATTCAGACTGCTTCCTGCCAGTTCAGCCAAGCAACCCTCTCTCCTTGCTTCTCATGACATCACATTTCATCATCTGATCATGGCCTGCCTTGCTTCCTCTATCCATTTCAGTTATTTCTATCTTGCCATTGCTACTATGGACAGATACAGTGCTGAGACCTAGGATATTGGACATGGTTCTTACCCAAATGAAGCTTAGAGTCTAGTGAAAGATGTGAAGAACTAATCATTCTCACAATAAATGTGGAAACAGAATTGCGATGTGTGTTCCAAGTCAACAGGATTGTGATAATGACTTCTTGGGGATCCCTCTCAATGGGTGATCCCCGAGCTGAGTACTAAGGGGTTCATAAATAAAAGTCAGATGAAAAGGAAAGGGAAAGATATATTAAGCATAAATAACAGAATATGCACAGGCTGTAAAGAAGGCAAAAGTGTGGTGTATAAGGTAGACTAAAAGAAAACTGCTAATACATGTTAACCACTGAGCCATTTAGAAAAGTTAGGGCCTACCCAAGGGCTGGGTTCAGATGCAGGCCTTTACCTATGGGCAGTGGAAGCCACTGAGTTGTTACAGAGTTGAATGTGATAGCCTTGTCATGCTGAATGCCATCACAAGGTGACTCTCTCAGGTTTAATACGGGGTAGAGTGTCACACAGAGAAAAGTAAACTAGAGCATGTGTGTCAGGCCTGGGAGATGTATAGTCACTCTCCTAAGACACGAGTGAGAGGCACTTGTCATGTACTGGTCACATACTTGTCACACGCTCCTGGAAAGGGAAAATCATGCTTCGTAACAGAGGCTGCTCCCAGCCGGACCAATGACAGAGACAGGAACAACTTGCTGTGGACTCAGAAGCCTGCTCACAGCAGGTTTGGGAATTAACTCAAAAGCTAAATTTCAGTGTGGAGCTTGGAGAAAGTTTTGACTTTGGTCCCTAGAAAATTCTAGAATGTGAATGTAGTTCTGCATCTGATCACCTGAGTCTCAGTCCAAGACCAAAGCCCTGAAAACCATGGGCTTGAGACCCTAGCAGCACCTGAACCTCTGAGGCTCTCCATGGTCTTCTACTATCTTACCCAGCTTCTCCTCTATCATGCTTCTAATGAATGAAGTATAAATTATCATATTGTGATAAGCAAGACCCTCTATGAGTCTAAGTTTCTTGGTGTTTAATAGAAATGAGCTAGTCTTGGTTTTATCTCAGACTCTGAGCAGTAGAATGACTCCTTCAGCAAGCATTTGCTAACCTCCACACTGGGCTCAATCCCATGGCAAACTTTAGGAGCAAGCTGATAAATAGTATCCATCCCTTGAGATAATTACCTAAAGGTGGAAACAAATACAAAGCCAAGTGTTCAGAAGCAACATGGTGTTTGAGTGTGAACTCTATAACCATGAGAACCGTTTACCACTCCATACTTCCTTGACCAAGTGGTAAACCAGAATTCTAGTGTCCCCATAAATCTAAAGCAGATCATGAAATAGAGTTTTTGAGAATCAAATGAGATGATATTACAACTGACATTTCTCTATGCCAATGTCCTATGTATAAATGCCATATTTATAAATCTCAGCTCAAGGTTAATCTCTGGAGAAGGATCTCCAAACCCATTCTCCAAGCACCCGGTATACCATCCCTTGCAATATGCACCACACTTTGATTCCTACATTTATTGTAGATGACTAGTGCTCAACCAATGTTAATAGTGATCATCAATAAAGATGATGATGATGATGATGATGATGATGATGATGATGATGATGGTGATGACTAGCTCTGACAGTCATGTTCAGCTCCCACATGTCTGTCTGTACCAGGTATCTATGGTTTATATTGGTTCTGATCACCCAGTACCTGTGCCATTTGGGCTGTAAGATACTTTGAATTTTCACTAGTCATGAGTTTCCCAAGGGCTAGAACCAACAGAATACACTGAGATATTTATAAAAGGAGATTTATTACAGCAACTGGTCCACCTGACTACAGCAGGTGAGAAGTCTCACCAACATGGCATCTTCAAGCTGAAGAACCAGCTCCCTGCTCACCCCAAGAGTACCAGGAAGATTTACTCACTACTTGTGGCAGCTGTTGGTGCTTAATAAGGAAAATTCACTTAACACACACTTTAGGGGAAATTTCCTGGGAGGGAGGAAGAACTAAGCCCCCTTGTTACCAGAACATGTTTGTAAATATGTGTACGTAGTATGTTCATATGGTGCATGTCCATGCATTGTGCACACATAGATTCTGTTTACACCTCCCTCTGAAATTCTTCTATTAAAAACTGTGTCCTTCCGATTGTCCTTCAGTATGTTTGCAGTTCACCCTTCTGTCGGAGCATAAGCTGTACCGCACCCCTTTTGATGTTGGATTGCTCTTCTCACTCTTGATTTTCCTTCCTGCCAGGTACAACTCATCCACTATAACCACGAGCTATACACAAATGTCACAGAAGCTGCGAAGAGTCCGAACGGATTGGTGGTAGTTTCTATATTTATAAAAGTAAGTCTCGCATTCTTTTATTCTTCTTGCCATCCCCCATGCCAACCGGAATATCAGTCCACAGTCTCTGTTGGGATTAAAAACATTTAAAGAAGTAATGTTAATTAATGTCCATGCCTAAGAAAGCTTCTGAGTCTTATGATTTTTATAGCCATAGAATTCACGAAAGATTCAGGGCTATGCAAGTGAGACAAAGAAGTGAGAGGTTCCGTTTCAGAGCTTCAGGGCCTGAAGGTTTGGGCAGCCTCTGTCCCACAGAGAAAACTGGTGCTATTTGTAAGAACAGGCTTCAGGCCACACCTACTAGTATGGAACAAGGGTACAGTAGCAGAAGGAGAGGGGCTGGAGTGCTCATAGCCTCTAGGACTGAAAGACTATCCATCACATGCTGCGACCAGGAGAATAAGAGAAGTGTGAGATGTCCCTCCCCAGCAGGCCCTGCACTATAAACCTCCAGGCTTCCCCACAACTATGGAGTTCATCTTCCTTTCTCACTCGAATACTGGTTTATAATCCTGGCAGACAGAATTAAGACAAAGTCCCCATATTGACGGCATGACCTTCAGCCATGCTCCCCCGGTATCCAATAAACAAGAACCGTGTGAAATGTCCAACTGAACACGTTCTGATTTGGTCTTTTAATTATCTTTAATATTTTGGCAGATATAAAGTGATGCAGCTGTGCAATTCTTTAAATAAAAAAAAGTAAGATTTCCTTTTCGATTGTAAAAAGTTTTTTTTTAGAGTAAACTATGTTAGTTACAAATGCTGCACTGAACTGGAGAGGTTTGTGGCCAAATCCTTAGAGAAAATTGGACCAACCAGAACTTGGAATGCAAGGAAGAGTTTCAGTAGAAATTTAGCATTCACCACCAAGGAGTTTTAACAGAGCTGTTGGAATAATGGGGTCCCCAGGGGCCCATAGGCAATAGTCCCCCCCCAAAAGCAGACTGTGCAACAGGTACTGGTTGTCTTCCCAGATGTCAGGCCTCCTGCTGACTTCCTCACCTTCATCCAAGCCAGGCCAAATTCACGGAGCTCATAATAGCCCAGCCAGGAAAGACACCCAAGTAGTACTCATTAGTGGATTCCCTTCATGTGCCTACTCAACAGATCTGGGAGAGGAACTAAGGATGAGAAGAGAGAAAACAACACTAAAACAACCACACATGCCTAGCCATATCCCACTGGTACCTGCAAGCCTGGAGCAAATTCTTCCTCCAGTCCCAGTTTATGATACAGACAACCAACCCATGCAGTCAGCCTGGTCCACACACATTGTGAAGCCTAGGGGTATGTTACATATTGTTATGTGACCAGGAACCACCCCCTGCTATGGTTTTTCCCATGCCAAACCTTCCATGAGTAATAATCCGGAGGCCAGTCTGCCTTTCCCAATCCTTTTTGTCCCTTTAAGAGCCTCTCAGTGTCAGTCCCTGACTTTGCCTCACTTGGCTCAAAGTTTCTAAGTCAGTGAATGCCATCCTGGAAGCTCAAGCATGTAACAGCTGACAGTGACGGATGGAATGACCGGCAGCCAACTTCCTCCACAGCGAACTGCCGGTGTTTCACAAGCTCATGCAGAAATTTGCCATACACTCAGGTCCTGACCAACAGGCTTGCAGGTTCTGGTTGCTCCCCTGAAGGTTGGGAGGACCTACACTTTTTAAAGCCTTAGGCCAATAAAGGACAGTGGCCAGCTCCTGAATCTTCTCAGGCCAGTTTGGGCCCTGGGGAATTTACCATTCCTTGAGCAAACCTGAACTTTTCTGGCTCAGTCTCAAAATAAACAATAGCATTCCCTCTTTCTTCCACAAAATCAACTCCCAGATTTCCGCCTCCATGGTGAGCTAGCTGAGCTCTGACTTGTCATTCACTCATCTCAAAACTCCAACTGAGCATGGGACAGAGGCCCATCCTCTGCTAGACATTAGTACCCAGAAATGAGATGGACTGAATCCTTAGTCTCTGAAGATGTGCAGCCTCTGATAGTCAGTGATCAGCCCTCCTTCTGATGCCACTTCCAGTTCCCTGTAGGTAAGGCAAGAACACAAGATGAGAAGTCCCCACATATGAGTAAGAAATGTCACCCTGACCAAATCCTGAGCCAGGGATGGCTGAGGGTCTGGTGGTAAAAGGAGATGACTCAGCAGTTAAGGGTACATGTTGACAAGCCTGATGACCTGAGTTCAATTCCTGGGACCTTGGTAGAAAGAGAGAACTGACTCCCATGAGTTGGCCTCTGAGACCTACACCTTCTCTGAGGCACAAGTATGTGCACACACAATCAATCAATCACTCAATCAATAAGAGAGACTTACTTCCCCCTCCCTCCCGTGACCACAGGGAGCTGAGATTTGGCTATAATTGCTGTTCGAACACACACCATTAACTTCCCACTTAGCTCACTTATATCAAGTACATATTTTATCCTCTCACCCACACTGCCAACACACTTGTGCCCACAAATCATCTGTGTGCACTTTGGAAATATTTCAATAATTTTTAATCAGTCCCAAAGGGGACTGACTGGTCTCAACAGCAGTATTGCCCAGCTTGTCAGGTACCAGGAACCCAAGGCACCCAACAATTGAGACCCACTGCAGATTCCTACTCCACCAGACACTTTCATGCCCTCCCCCTGCTGTCACAGAGTATATCAGTACAAAGAGGAGGAGGCTCTGAGCTGTCCTTTGGTTGCTAAAAAGTATGTCACAATAGAAGCTGAATTGCACATACTGTCTCCAGGGAGCAGCAGTGTTCAGCTTGGGACTTTTCCCTCGTTGGAAGGTAGATTTTTGCCTCCATTGAGCATCGTTGTTCCCCAAGCACTGGTTAGCTGTGTGTCTCACTCCAACACACCCAGAAATCCGTGTGAAAAGAGAGACAGATGGAGACAAAATAAACAGCCTGTGCTTTCTCCAAACTAAAGTTACCTGTTGCTTATCTAATAACGATGATCATCTGCCGTGATTTTTCCAAACCTCGGAATAAATCAGATTTAAAATGTGGATGTGTCACAACACCCGATTAGCAGCTGAGATGTAAATTGCAGAGCTGCGCTGAGCAAGGTAGGAGAGAAATGACTAAGATGAACAGCGGTACTGAGAAAAGACTGAGTAAAAGGGGTGTTGTTCAGGAAACTACACAGCTCCACGAGGCTGCCTCATGATAAAGGGTGATTCTCTGACCCCAATCTGTTGCTGAGCTTCTTCCCCCAGAGGAAGAATCTGGATATGTGAGAGCATAAGTACAAATGGAAACTCATCTCTAGTACAATGTTTAGCCTCTTTGAGGTACTTGGTGAATCTTTCTAGGGTAGATGGATGGGTGAGTGGATGGAAGATTGAATGTTGTGATTTATAATATATTCATATGATAATGAGCTGTGGAATTACAAGCCTCACTTTTTCCTCGCTCTTCTGGTACCCTTATTCGAGATACTCTTTCTACTTAGACAAATGCCCCTTTCCTGACATTTCATTCCATATTCCCTGCTCAAACCCCTTTGATGGTTCCCCATTCCTGAGGAATAAAGTTTAAATGTATCCTCTTGTGTCATTCAAAGCCTAACATGGACTAGCCCCCCATCCTGTCCTTTCCAATGCCCTTAGCTCCAACTACACTGGATATTTGTGTGAGTATCTGCCTCTCATGAACAGATCCTCAGCAGGGATGCTTTTTTGTGCTCCTTGCCTTTTTTCCTTTCCCATATTCTAGTATTAAAAAACTTCAGCTGCCATCCATTCTTCCAAACCAACTCAGACCCTAGCTCCCCTAATTCCCAGACAGTGGGTGGTCTCTCCCTGGTGACTCTATCAGAGCAGTCCTTAATCCACACAAGGACCATTTGTTCACCTACCTCTCTTCCTTCTGGAGATGAGGTGTCCATACAGAGTAGAGTGTGTGTCTCTGATCTCTGAATTTCCAACCATCATAGATTTGGACCCATAGTAAGCCATCAATATGAAGGAATGAAATAATGCATGGAGATGTTTGCCCTGGAAGAGTGACTGAAACTTAGTCATTAATACTTTCTCTCGCCCTATAGGTTTCTGATTCATCAAACCCATTTCTTAATCGAATGCTCAACAGAGATACTATCACAAGAATAACATATAAAAGTAAGTTTGGTTCAATTTCCTTTACAGAAACTATTCTACAAAGGTTAGTCCTGTCGGAAGGCAGGAAGCCAGAACTGATGCTCTCCATGGGCCCCTTTCTGCCTCACAATCCTTTAATTCTGTGGAAAGTCACTCAGGAGAGTCAGGGTTGGCTAAGAAGCAGCCCATTTCAAACACAAGTCCCCAGAGTGCCTTTGTCATCCACGCCTGTCTAAGGCAATAACGATTATGATGATGTGGTCATCGTTATCCTGTGGATTGGTAATGAGCTCAGGGATTCTACCGGCTGACTGACTCCACCATGTCAGCTGTCTGTGTAGTTGGGGCTTTGCCAAATATGTGATAAAAAAAAAAAAAAACACACCTACCAGGTACTTTGGACCCAATATGGACCTTTTCAGAACCACACCTGATCCAAGTCTGATCTCCTTCCAGAAGGAGGCTGGGTGGCACCTTCCTTCATTCTCCACACCTCATGAATGTGTAGGGTTCTGCCAGCTTCCCAGACATTCAGATTACTTCATCCTAAACTTCTTAATCAGAAAAGAAGAAAGTGTGCCGAGGTGAAGGGGGAAGAACAGAGAAGGTAAACCTAGAAGTCAGGACTGGGGGAAGCCATGGGAGGCAGCGCAGATTCGGGAGATGAAAGTCCAGATGAGGAACAGCAGGAGCATCTAGCTAGGAGTGGGCAGGACACTGGAATTCAAGTCTGCTTTGACCTCTGTCAAGGAGCCCCCTCACTTTAATTCTGCTTCTTCATTCACAAAGTGAAAAAGTTCAACCCCGGGTTTTTGAAATCTTAAAGGTCTAGATTTGTGAATCAAACAACAGGTAGATAATGATTTCCAACAATGGAAAAAAAGAACATGTGGACGTTTGAATTCCCACATCTCCCTGCAGAGTGCTTCCCCAAGCCCGTAGCTCAGCTGTTCCCGCTGCCTTCTGCCTCCAGTGTGGGGTGGAAGAGACAGTGGAAGGCTGGTACAGAGGTCGCTGCCCTCTGTCACTCTGTCACTGGCTGCTTCTCCCAGCCCACATCTTCAGTAGGAAAGTAAAGATGGCTGAGACGCTGGTCCCCCCCCCCCCCACACACACACACAAGGGGCTCACCATCCGGTCACTCCTGTCTAAAGAGGTTGGGGAACAGATGGGGCGACACAATGGTGAACCTCAACATATATCACCCACAAGGCTGACTCAAATCCTTTCCACACACACAGCCATGCCCTTCCTCATCAGTATTCTTGTGGAGTTCTCTCTAAGCACACGCTTAGATTGCTCGGCTAAGGGAGATATTTCTGTCTTGTGTGTAAATAGCACATTTATAACTGCCTATAAAAGATTATTATTCTTTTAACTTTTTTGATTAAAAAGGCATGAAAATTAAATAAAATGTTTTCAAATAATCTTGAATTTGCAGTTTAGAGACCATGAAAAGCCATGAAATTGCACATTAAGCCCCAACATACAATCTGTCTGATTTCCACTAGCAGAGGGGATCATTAGGGGGTCTTTTGCTCTCCTCCCCTCCCCCTACACCAATCTGATTAATATTAAGTGAAGTGGTTACTGACACAGAAGGAAAAGCAAAGGAAGGGAAGAGAGAGGAAGTGGAAGAAAAGATAGAGGGAAGGAAGGAAGAAGACAGGCAAGCTGGAAGGAGGGAGCCGAATCATTCCAGAGTGGCAGCATTACAAAATTTGCTGAACATCGAAGCGACCGGGAAGAGTTCAGAGAGGGGATCTGTCCCCTCAGTTACTGGAGAAATAAACATCTCCCCTTCAGTCACAGTAACAGATGCGGGGGGGGAGGGAGGGGGGGGGGGGGGGGGGGGGGGAGACAGGAAAAGTGTTCTAGGGCCAAGTCTCTGCTGTCACAGGGAGCTTATGATGTTTCCACCACTGAAGCAGAAACACAGAAAGAGGAAATAGATGTATTCTCTCCTCCATCCATCCCTCATGCTCAACACCTGCCAGGGCCACAGAAAGAAAAGGAGGGGTGAGGTTAAGCAGGACACCCTGGCCTACATGCTGAGACATGATAATAGGTCCTCTAATAGCAGATGTTCTAAGGGAGGTGTCCCCCATGGTGACCTTTGTCACACATCTGAAAGGAGTTTCACCCCAGGGATAATGATGGCTTGATACACAGAATTGGCCCAGACACCATCCATGCCCAGGACATTGGCAGAAAGGGATTGATTTGCTCAGCAGGAAACCACAGCTCTCTTCCCTCCAGTTCAATTTCCTACAGCCTCCAGCAGGGGAAGGTTGGCCCTGTGGCAGGTAGGGAGCCTGAAATGAATCATCCTCAAGCATGCAACCTAGGCACCTCCCCACCCCTGAGCCTCAGTAAGAGGTAGCAGGTTATACTGGCAGCAGCCTACAAACTCAGGTCAAGGTGAGGATGATGCTACCTGCTTGGGGCTCCTATTATAGTATCCTGCTTCCACACTCTTAAATGAGACAGGGAGAAGTCACACACACACACACACACACACACACACACACACACACACACACCGTCTTAGTTAGGGTTACGACTGCCATGACAAAACACCATGAGCAGAACAATGGTGTTTTCTCCCTTGAGGGGGGAAAGGGTGTATTTGGCCTAGGCTTCCATATCACCATTCATCATCAAAGGAAGTCAGGACATGAACTCAAACAGGGCAGGAACCTGGAGGCAGGAGCTGATGCAGAGGCCATGGAGGTGTATGTTGCTTACTGACTTGCTCATAACGGCTTGCTTAGCCTGCTTTCTTATAGAACCCAGGACCACAGCTCAGGGATGGTACCACCCACAGTGGGCTGGGACCTCCCCAATCAAGCACTAATTAAGAAAACGCCTTACAGCTAGATCTTATGGAAGCATTTTCTCAACTGAGGTTCCCTCTTTGCAGATAACCCTAGCTTATGTCAAATAAAACTATCCAGCAAACTCTCATACTCTACTATTTCAGCCACACCACCCAGGAACACCCAAACACATCCCTCCCTGATCTCTCAACTGCCCATTCCACTAAAGAGTTCCAGTTAGCCTTAATCACTTAGATGGAGTATTCACTCTGCAGTGTAGCGAGCATCAGAAATTTGGAGCTGATGTGGAATGGGTACTCTGCACACCCCAGGGCCAGTGCTGTACAGGTAGCACTCTATCTGTGTAGTGTTCACAGGAGCCTTCTAGATGGGTATGTTTGCTATTCCCAGTTCATAGATGAGACCAAGGATGCACATCTAGGAGGTGGCTGTCTAGTCAGTGACTTCTATACAATGAACAAGCACTTGGCAGTAAGTATTGACTTCTCACTGCTATGTGAGCAGGTTCGTCAAGACATCTCTGCCTTTGGGCAGAGGTCCTCAGGTCAGCTAAGGAAGAGGGATCCACATGGCGCTCATCTTTCCATCATCAGAGGAACACCCAGTAAATATCTTTGCCATCAGCCTGTGAATTCATGTGGCACTATTAAGACTTAGTCTTTAAATATGCTCACACTCACTACTGCTTGCTTTCCACTCCCCAGCACCAGTCACATGACCAAAATGCTCAAGTCGCAATCCTCCCACAGAGATGAGGATGGGGAAAGAAGGAACTTCCTGAAGCACAACCCATTCTCCTATACACATGGGTCCTCCTGGGCATGGTTCCAGTGTTATTTCCTTTCTCTCATGCTTCCTTCTGATGGGGCAAGGAAAGACAAACTCTAAGGTCTCCAGACTAATTATACTTCTGGGATTTTGACATAACACAAAACCTTTCAGCATGCTTTTCTTTTCATTACAGCTTGGGTTCGGGTTGATGAGCAATCACACTGCTCATCGCATTGCTTCTTATACTTGCTTCCACTTAGAAGCGGCATCGACTAACCACAGAACTAGCACAGTGACACTTGGCCAGCTCAGGCTGATCCTGGCCCAAGCTATCTCCAACTCCCACATGCATGTTACTTTACATAGGGACCTCCTGTGGAAATCAGCATCCTTCAGAGGACACTGTCACACTGTCATGATTGTCATACCCAGTCACCAGAGACAGCACCACAGACTGGAAGCTAGTCCAAGCCTTCAAGCAGAGTGACATCATCTTCTGTCAAAGGGAGCACTCTGGGCTAGGTAGATGGTCTATGGAATAGGAGCACTTGCTGAGAAAGTATGAGGACCTGAGTTTGAATCCTTGGCATCTACAAAAACAGCCAGCCATGTCTGCATTTTCAGCTATAACCCCATCACTGTGAGGGACAGAGACAGAAGACTGAAGTTTTCTGGCTGCCAGACTAGCTCCATGTTTAGTGGCAGACCCTGTCTCAAGGGAATAAGGCAAAGAGAAATAAAGCAAGACACTCAATGTCTTCTTCTGGCCTCCTCATGCGTGCTCATGTGCAAGCACACCTGCATACACAACACACACACACACACACACACACACACACACACACACGCACGCACGCACGCGCGCACACACACACCATGTACATATACCATACATAGAGAAAAAAGTGTACTGTGATTACTTGACTAAAAATAGGCTAGAGAAGGCTGGAGAGATGGCTCTGTGGCTAATAGCACTTAGTCCTCATGCAGAAGACCCTGGTTCAATTCCCAGAGCTCACAGCTGTCCATAACTCCAGCCCCAAAGAATCCAAAGCCCTCTTTTGACTTTTTTGCAGGCACCAGGTGTGCACGTGGATTTTCATACATACATGCAGGCAAAACATTCATACATATAAAATAAAATAAATGAGTCTAAAAAATTTTTAAATACACTATAGTATGGCAAGGGGGAAAACAGAAAGTGATTATAACCATCCAAATAATGGGACAATGGCATTGATGGTGACCAGGTCAATGGGGAGAAGGTGGTGATAAGTGATTGGATATATTTTAAAGGGACAGAAGGAGATTTCTCGGTAAATCAGATGTTTAATGTGTAAGAGAAGACAGAACCAAGGATTCCCGCGAAATTTTTAGTGCAAGCTACTGGAAGGAAGATATTTCCATCCCCTGATATGGGGAAGACTCCGATGAAGCGTGTCTGTGGGTGGGGAAGGGATCACAGATCTTGCACATGTCGTGCTTGGGGTTTCTATTAAGCATTCAGAGGAGGGGTGGTGTAGGCAGTTGGATATATGAGTCTGGATTTCAGGAGCGAGAACCATAGTTGCAAATGTGGAAGACATCAGCATCCAGATGGCATTTAAACTTGGGTGAAGTCATAGGAGTAAGAATAAATACAGGAGAGAGGCGGGACAAGTCCTCACTTCTGAAAGGGCAGCTCAAATCTTCATGACTTGGAATTGAAAACCACTTCTAAATATATATCTTTGAGGCCGTATTATGGAAAAGATTCCTATGTGGCCATCTCACCAGCCAGCTGAGGAGGTGCAGGGAGGAAGGAGCAGCACAGAAGCCACTTGGCACAAGATGGCAATTATAGAGATAGTCCACTCACCATCTCTAAACAGGCTTGGGGACAGAGGGAACAACTGAGAAGGAGGAAACTGGGGGAAATCATTCTCTCAAGATGCAATATATATTTTACAGTACATACATATATGTATACATAGCTATGCATTTCTATTTTACAGTGTATATATGTGCGTGTATATACATACATACATACACATACACATATATTATAAAAAGAAGTAAAGGTACTTTACTTGCCAAAGTACTCTTGCCAAAGTATGGGAGAATTTTGGAATCCTTGTTGGTAAAGACCACCATTATCATGGGTGACCGCACTCTCTTGTGAAGAGATCAAAAGGAGCAGACCTGGTGTGTTGTAACTTTTCTCATTGTGGTGATAAAAATACCTGACAAAAGCCACCTAAGCCCGGAAGACTTTCTTTGGCTCTCAGGGTATGACTCATGGTGGGGGAGAAATCACAACAGCAGGAGCTTGAACCAGCATGTCGCACCATCCCTAGTCAAGAGTCAGAGGGAAGAGTGCTTGTGCTAAGTTCTCTTTCATCTATTTTTCCGGGACCCCCCCCCCCCAGCCCATAGGGCGATGCTACCTACCTACATTGAGGATGGCTCTTTCCACCTCAATAAACCCATTCTAGAATACACACACACCCCCTCACTGGCATACCCAAATGTTTGTTTCCGTGATGATTTTAAATCCCATTAAGTTGACAACCAAGATTAGCCCTCACACTGGGCTCCTAGCCTAGCTCCACCACTGTCTTTGCTGTTTGACTTCGGATGTGTTTAACAACCCTAAGGAACAAAGGCCTCATCAGTAAGCTGATGTTGATAGGGCTGGATGAGGGTTAAATAAGACAATAGGTCGATTGCCTGGGCAGTGATTGGTATTAACTCAGTGTTCAGTATTTCTGTGTTCCTAAGTCTTGAGGCCTATGCCTGTTGAATCCAGCTCCTGACTGTTGGGAGGCAAGTCACTGTGCCAACAACAGCTTCCTCTGAAGGCGAGTGTAGCACCAGGCCTGCAGGCAGTAGTGGAATGTACTCGCTTTCAGAGAAGCCCACTTAACTATGGTTGGATATAAGTAGTGCACACAAGGGCTTCGTGAGATGTCACTGCTATCTATGGGCACTTGAATTTCATTTTTTTTAATTATTATTTTGTGTGTATGGGCATTTTGCCTTCATTTATATCTGCGCACCATGTGAGTACAGTGCCCCAGAGGTCAGAGTAGGGTGTCAGATCCCTTGGAAGTGGAGTTACAAAGCCTCCAGGTCCTCTGGAGGAGCAGCAAGTGCTCTTAACGGTTGAGCCATTGCCCCAGCCCCAGGAGCTTAAATTTCATACATCTGAGTAAAACTTGTAAAATATTCTCACTAACCAGGACCGACAATAGAAAAGAGCAGCCTGAATTAAATTTCAGGCTGAATTTAAAAAGTCTTCTAAAGAAAATCCGTTTTATTAAAGTCACATTCCACTTCAACAGAGTGAGGGTCAAGACTGAAGGCATGACATTGAAAAATGGATTTTCAGAAAGGATTTTTCTTGAGAAGATATTGGTAATTTAGCCCGAAGTATTTTAATTTTTAATGCACTGTACTGGGATGATGTTTATAAGCTTCTGTTTTCCTTGTTAATTAATTAGCAGACACGGCACCTCAATTACATAAAAGGTAACATTTGTATCATTTTAGTACCACTTGATTTCATTGAACCAGCACTTTTTTACAGTCTTTTCAATAGGCGAAGCTAATGATTAATGGATTGCAAAGAGCCTTCTAGAATGGATAACAAGAAGTGGTGATCAGACGAACACTTTCTTCTCAAATCCTCAGGCAGTGTGCTATTCTGGCGGCTTTCTCGTCCCTCAGTTGCAGCCCACATTTGTTATGACTTAGATGAATGTCAACCGTCCCCACAGGCCTGAATGTTTGTGTACTTTGTCCCCACCTTGCAGTGTTGTTTTAGAAGGTGGTGGAATCTTTAGGAATGGGGCCTCACTGGAAGAATTAGGCCACTAGGGGTTACTGCCCAGGCCTTGTTCAACGCTGACCTGTTTCTTGACAATTGAGGCGATGAACTCAGCTACATCGCACGCCTGCTGTCACAACGGCGAGCCACTTCCGCCACCATGCCTCTCCTCCCATGATGGGCCGTAGCCCCTCAAACTGTGAGCCAGAAGAAGTCCTTTCTGCCTTGAGCTGTTCCTCCCAGGTATGGAGTCACAATGAGGGAAATTAACTGATACAACACTCAAGTCATGGACAGAAGGGACAAAGGAGAGCTTCGATGTGAAAAAGAATGCAGAGGAGCACCAAGTCCGAATAGGGAGACATCCGCTTTCTGTGTTAACATACCTCCTCCAAGGCAATAAAGACACACCAACTGGAGCATTTGGAGGAGAACTTATAAACAGGGCATTCATTCAGCACACAGAACAAGCTCTTAAAAGGTGTTTTAATTAGCCTATTTGTAATTTCAGGTTAGTCACACCTCCCCCCAAACTCCCCAGTAAAATATGGATGTGTATGCAAGCACAGACCAGCCTGTAACTGCCTTCTTCTTCTTCACAGCTCTCAGGGAGAGTTCTCCGCACAGCTCTCCTGGGGGGACACAATATTAAGTATGTTGAAGGATCACCAAAGAGCTTAAGCGTATTGCTCCAGGTGCCTTTCTCTATGCTTAATTGAACATGTACTCTCATTTTAGAGGAACAGACTTGAGAGTGTTTTCACATAATGGGAAATTCTGCACACCACTTCCCATGTTGTTGTCTCAGTAGTTATCCATGGCAGTGAGGAACAGGTGAGGTGCAGCTTGCCTCCAAAAATACAGTTCTCAGAGGTCTTTTCCTCATTTGTTGTTTGTGTAAAACAAAAAACAAAATTGTATTACTTTATTCTATTGCAACTGCCTTTTTTTGTTTCAGGTGAATTTGCCTCAGATTACAAGGGGGGCATAATGTTATTCAATATACTAAAGTTGCCTAGTCGTTCCATATTGATCAAAGCCAATATTGATCTTTGGAAGTATCGGGCACTTGACGAAGGCACCCAGTGGAAGCTCAGACTAAAGACAGAGTCCCCATCTGAGACATTTCATCCTAATGTGTTTTTCTTGAACAAAAAATAAAGACTCAACTGGGGACTTCTTATTTGTACCTATGAGAACTCAGTATGAAATAAATCCTAGATTCAACATAGTACGCCACAAAATCAAAGGCACAGCTGTCAACATCCACAGTCATTCAGAACAGTAGAATTCTATACATACTGATTATCCAAGGGTGATCTTCCCGTCCTTGTAAACCAATAGCTGACACATTAACAATGCAATGCTTTCATGCCGAAACCTTGACCTACTGAAAATAAATTTGGCTGTATAAGCTTGTTGATGTTGAGAGATGTTTTGGGATCTATGGAACATTTTTACATGAAGATAGCCTTAGAAATTATCCACAAATGCCCATTGCTTCAAGTAAGAAGAGGTTTTGTAGGTTACCCATGAAGAAACAGTAAGCTACTGGCAAATATATAATTAGAACTTACCCTTGAATTATGACCCCTGACTTGAAGTCTGAGGCTTTGCCTGCTTATAAACCATAAGAGAAATTATGGAAAAGCATCTCTGAATGCTGGAGCTGAAACTTTCTGACTTACCTGTAGGGTTGTACTACCTCTATCCTATTTGTCATAATTACTTTTCTATGGCTGTGATAAAAAACCATGTCCAAGGCAAGAGTTTATTTGGGGCTCACAGTTCCAGAGGGTCAGAGTCCATGACCCTCATGGCGGGGAGCTTGGCTGCGGACAGGCAGGCCTGGTGCTGAAGCAGCAGCTAAGAGCTCACATCTTGAGACAGGACTATAGGGCACAGAAAGCTAACTGGAAATGGAGTGGGCTTTTGAATCCTCAAATCCCGCCCTCAGTGACACACCTCCTCCAGCAAGACTTCACCTCCTAATCCTTCTTTAATGGATTCGCAGACTCGGGGCCAAGTGTTCAAATACATGAGCCTGGGGGGGGCATTCTCACTCAAACCACCACACCTGTCAAGTTCACCAACAACCTCCCGTGGAGAGAAGAGGTATAGGCAGAAACACAGCCTCTAGTTCTCAAACTCCAGTCCCTAAAAGAAGGAGAATTGCTCTAATTTCCGCTTTTGAGGTAGAGAGGCACCAGTCATGAGGGCAATGTTAATGTAAGTTCGTGCCAATTTCAGCAATGTAATTAGGAGAGTACATGCATGTTTGATGTGGAAACATGGTGTCACCATATGGAGCGAGAAACAAGGCCAACAGCCTCATCTTGATATCTCGTGTATCATGTAGAAGGGATGGTAGGTGCAGTACATTAAAATTAGTGGTGCAAGCTGAAGTGATGCTTCCTCATCATCACCTGTCCAGTGTCGGCTAATTCCTTGCTTAGTTTCTGCTCAGCACCATCACCTGGGGGAGCTGCTGAGCAGAAACCATTATACTTGATCAATTGGTCTTGTGTTTACTGAACATTCTTTGATATGGTGGACCTCAAAATGGGATCCACAATAAAAGAAGAAAACCCGGGCTGGAGAGATGGCTCAGTGGTTAAGAGCACTGACTGCTCTTCCAGAGGTCCTGAGTTCAATTCCTAGGAACCACATGATGGCTCACAACCATCTGTAATGAGATCTGGTGCCCTCTTCTGGCCTGCAGTCATACATGCTGTATACATAATAAATAAATAAATCTTTAAAAAAGAAGAAGAAGAAGAAGAAGAAGAAGAAGAAGAAGAAGAAGAAGAA